>CASGFW010000151.1:0-127805 GCA_949316455.1 Acleris holmiana
GTACATTCAGCGCTATTCACCCGGACACAAATCAAGCAAAGCAAGTTCCCTACTCTAATTCACGCCTGGATTTCACATAAAAGATTATAAGTGAAACATCAGTACAGGTTAGTAAATACACTCGTTAAGCATTTCTACTTCGCCCTACAATAAGTAAATACCCTATGCCTATTTGTTCACTTTGGACATTTCAACAACCTACCAAACTAAAACCTTTATACATAGTGTTATTAATGGACTAGATATTTTTAATCGACTGTCGAAAAATAGCTTCTTTCATATGAATATAATATCTAGGCACTTATGTTTTGATAAAACCTTCTTCTGAAAGTAGGTTAATACCTATTACTTCGTGGTTAATTTTAAGAATCATAACCTCCCAAATTTATTTCAGTAACCCATTTATACGTTTTGAATCAAACAAGCACCGAATCACAGTATCACTGAATACATAATAATAATTGTACCCTTCGTTCGACTTTGTGGTCTCCTGATATACAACTAATACTAATGTCAAATGTAAGTATATAAAAACCCCTATTTGCTATAATAACTACTTAATATTTAACTGTAAATTGGAACCCCTTGTTATTAATAATCTTACAAACCGAATGCAGAATCTCAGGCTTAACTCTTTTCCGTGAAAGTTAACTACAACCCTTTCCTGTTGGTTTTGTTTTAGTACTCTAAAGCCCATAAATATCATTGTTTCAATTAAAGGTATCTGAGATGGTACTTAATGTTATTTCTTTGGGAAAACTAGAGCTAGGTATTACCTATAGCTTTTATGAGTAAATAATGTACTATCTATGATAACATCTACTAGTTAAATATGTAAACGGTCCCGTTATTAAAACAATTGTTATGGTAGGCATATATAACTAGAAACCTTCTCCTAAAATGACTTGAAAATAATTTAACCAATTTGTTTCAGGACTCTGCTTGTTTATTGAAAATGTAGGAGCATCTGTGGAATTAAATCTTACTACATGGTACCTAACCCTGAATGCATATTGAAAATATATGAACAGCTGCTGAATGAAGTTCTACAACAATGTATTGGTTCCTGAATAAAATACCAGAATATTACCATAGATGTTGGTATTCCTATATTTTTACTCTTTTCAGGTATCCCAGATTTATTAATTATACTTCCTAATCCCCTTTCATAAATAATTCTTGTAGTAAAGGTTAAGTGACCTATATGTTAAAAAGGATAAAGGTGACACACAAGGAAGTTCTCAAACATTTTCTGCCTTACCTAGATTGATCCTAGTGGAGAAGTCTCAGCTGAGTTTACCTCCAGTCTCTTTGTACCAATTAATTACTGACCATTTTTGCCTCTCGGCTGATACTTCAATAACTGAATTTAAGTCTGAACATATTACAATACAATACAATACAACATACATATTGTTTCTATTAAACTATTTTGTCGCACTAAAATAATATTCCTAAGGCAGAAATTGCTAATATGAGATTAATATATCACAGTTTAAATTTCAAAAACCACTTACCTTACCATGGAGCTATTAAAAGGGTATATGTACAACATAAGTATTTTTACAACATTGAGATTATGAGGTTAATATTTTAGATATTCCAGCTTGTATCAATAAATATAACAAGTTAGATCAAAATTAATTAAAGCTTACTGCAATTCTTATTTGATGATTGGAAGGTCTAATTTCTATACTTTAATCTTGCTTTTTTTTGTAACATTAAATAATAATTGGATAGAATTAAATATTTTGTTAATTGTAATGAAATGTACATATTCCCCTTTTGCACAAAACAACAATAAAATATAGGTCAATAAAACACAAATCACAGTATATTTATTACACAAAATAACATCAAAATTCAAGTAAATTCATAGGATATGTGCACGAATTTTAATTATTACTTTATAGTAACATAATACGGTTTACTTCTTTGATACTTCATCCTGGAGTTATTAATTCAAAATTTAATCATGATTACACTGCAAATAGTCACAATGCTTTCATGTTTGTTGGGAGGTCAAATGCCTGTACATAATCATTAAGGAATGATAGTAAATAGCTAATTGTATTGTTAGATGTAATTGATTCGTGCTCATTTCCCTTTTAACACAACACAAAAAATAAAACACATCAAAAGGAACCCCTCCCTAACTCCCTAGCCCTACATTCCGAGAGACTACAAACAGTATAGCTGCATGCCCTAACTGCCTGCCCGAGTTCCTAAAGAAGCCCTATCAGCCTACATTATAAAAGGATACTCTGCTACCCGAAATCCAGACTCAGATTCCGGACTGCTATAAAAATAGCAGCACTAAAGGGGTCTTGGTTCAGCAGAGGCATACTCACCCAATAGGTCCTGATTCCCCATCCAAGCACTCAGAACTTTAAATTAAATATTAGCGAAGCTCTTCCGTCCTCTCCGTCCCGCGTCGTGCTAATCCCTCCATCTTCTCCCTCCACCCGTTTTATACTTGAACCATTCCCCCCACCGACCCTAACATTCAGCGACCAGAAAACCTAGACCCGTATCAATAACGAAAAAGGGCCCCCGTAACGATTCCCCATAGTCCCAATAACGAGTTAAAACGTAAAAACGTCCCAATAACGTCTCGTTAGTTCTCTTTATACTGGTCGCTCTTGCTTCCAACAGATTACGTAAGTTTAGTATGGACAAGCGCAATTATAATCTGAATATTTAGTACCTATGTAACCGAGGCAGATAATTTGTCCTTCCTTAATTCCGTGTCCAATTACATAAAAGGTTGTTAAACCCTACTTCTTCTTATATTTGCTAAATAACATAAACAACTTTTCCTGAGATTAGGTACTTATTGTTACATAGCGACCCGGCAATCAACCAAACAAATATAATATATGTTCTAATGGAATCGAGATTAAATAGGTAAGAAAAGAAGGAAGAGGTACTTTTATTTTGCAACCTGTGTTCATTAATTATGTATTTTAGGTATTCTTGATTATGTTCTGCGTACTGATTACTGTTTAACTGTTTGTATGGACCTGAGCTAACAAGAAGATACCATGGATATTTTTATACGCTCCTACGATTATTTAATCATTCATCTTTCCTTTTTTTCCAATCTTTAATATTGTTATAAATTTTTTCAAGCTTTATAAAAGTAAACGATAAATGTATAAACCGATTTGTCAAGGCATATCCATAATAACATTCTATACCCGCATAATCCCGCTCTTTCTAACTACCTTCTTTTATTTTCTTACAAGCAAACAACATCATCGTACCCTATCGCTCTGATTCCCGTAAAAAATTAGTATGACAGTTCAAACATAACGTTAAAGCGACAAAGCACCAACGTGTCTATTCTTATCGCCGCCTCGCCAGTTAATTGGTTTAGGCTTTATAACTACCCTACTTTATTTCGCTAAATATAGCCGCAACGCAACTGTACCCCGTCGCCCCAACGCTTCTAACAAATTAATATAGTAGCTCAAACATAACGTTAAAGCGACAAAGTACCAAAGTGGTTTTTCATATCACCATTCCGCCATTTGTATGTTTTAAGCTTTATAACTTATATACTTGAATACGACGACATATTGTACTAATATTTAAGTACACATCTGACCTATTCTATTGTTTAAAAACCCAGTATTATCTCTCGTAAACATATTTATACCTTTATATGATCAGACAAGTCCTAAGCCTCCTATTTATAATAAGTGACGATATATAATTTATGATTATGTAAGCAAAAAAAAATTTATACCCTATATATATATCTATATATTTATACATATGCTGGCTGACTTGGGGTCAGTACATCACCCCCCTTTGGCCTTAATAATTTTCGGATTTCGTAGAAGACGCACAATTAATAAGACCAAATCTACTTATAGGATCCTACATAAACGCAAAATTCAAACCATGTATAAATATGTATACCTCCCCATTCCTACCTACCTATTCTTTAACTTAAAATCCTCTTTTTTTTTTTTTTTTTTTTTTCCTCCAGTCTCTTTTACTCCTTTAATTTTTTATCCTTACTGTGCTTTATTTAATTTTTCTTCTAGAGTGCCTCGTGGTCAATCTAATAAAACCAAAATATAAATTTTATCTTACCTCGATAGTATACACTATTGTTGATATACTTATTTTATAGTTACCTAGTACAATTAAAAATTCAACGACCCTTTATTACTCAATATAGTTAGATACTACAGATTGAGTGTCTAAATTATGCCGACTTCTATTTTACCTTTTCAGACTGTTATTTGCTACTATCTTGACACCTTACTTTTCCTTTTATCCATCCAACAAATCTTCTACTACAACCCTACATACACACTTATGTAATTCATACATATTTGTATATTTTCAATATCACAAGTAAATCCCACTTCAACCCAAACAAACATTATGTCCAACACACATACCTTTACACATCCAAGCAGCTATACTTATTCCCGCGCATTCGCATTCAACTCTAAAATATAATTTACTATGCTTTACCGAAATTTATAGGCTTAAAGTTTGGATAAAACTTATTTTTTTTTTCTTTCTCTATTCAACCTACCTGACTATCCTAATGCTTAATACTAATTTATTAATTCTCTCCCACAACTATAGTGACCTATTGTACTAAAGTAATTAAGACAATTAACACAGTTTATAAGCGTCCACTCTTTGTTCAACCAAATAAAGGTCATTCTTTTGGCAATTAAAACGGGGAAATAAATTGTTATTGTTTAATAAAGATCAACATTGAAAGATTTACCTATTTCATTTTCCCAACTTCCATAATAGTATTTCAATATCTGGTTATTAAAATAATGAATCAAGTAAGATATTTTGAATAAGTTAAGTACCCCATAATGGTCTTAGAATAAATATATGTATTCTTTTGAAATATGTGATAAAAAAAATGTTTAGCATCCCAACCTAATTTAACCTAACCTTCTGTTTATCGTACCTACTAAATTTTAACCTCCCTAATTTCATAGTTAAACCTATATTATAATAAGTTGTATTTTGTACATGTAACCATAACATAGAATTAATATAAAGATAGGATAGATATAAGTCAACATATTATGTTTATAAAGTAGACTTAAGCAAACCTAATGTGCTTAATTTTTTGTATTTTACTTATAATAATCAAGAGTAACTGAATTCCACCCAAATTCGATATATCATTTGTTCATAAGTACCGACCTTTATTTTAATTATAACTACCTATACTTTGCGAACTTTCCGAGCAAATGTTCACCCCCCGAAATACGTATTTTTTTAATTTCTAAAACACCTATGAAGCGCTAATCCATTTACAATAATTAAACTAACACCTTATACTACTTTAACCAACAATAGGTTAGACTAGGGTTCAAGTTCACCCCCCTAACCATACAATTAACTAAATCCTTAAACCCGCTATAACCTATCAAATTTTTACAAGAACTGCTATCTGACCTCATCCGTGCAACCTCGTCTACCAAGGATCTCGAGGGAATCGCGTAGCCTATGAACTTCGACGGAACCCAAGCTAAACTCCCAAATTTTAATATATTCCAACGAAACCGGCACAGCCGCTTTCCCGCAAAACACATCAACCAAACTAACAACCAGGGCCCACTCTCGCACTTATAATACTAGTATAGAAACAAGGATTTTAACCTAAACCTACTTAAAACTCCCTTAAAGTTAGTTCATAAGTGAACTCACCCCCCAGATTAGTTACTATTTTAATTTCTAAACCCCACCTAGAAAATCTCTAATTCTACAACGTTTCTTAAGTTGTACTAGCCTTTCCTTTTCCGTTTAATTCCTAACTATAGTTTCAAGTTTTATAAATAATCTAACCCTGTAAATCGTCTGTGGGAATCTAATGGTTACTCTTAATAATAGTCTACTACTAACGCCATCTAACCCCACACGGAAGATCTAAGGCCAGAAAGTCACTTATTTAAGTAATTAGTTCTAAGTCGCACAATGGAAGTCACTTTAACGGTAAAGTGATTTCCTACATCGCTCTGATAGGATTTTTCCAAATTAAAAGACCTTCCCGCTGCAGTGACATGTAAACATTGGTCTTCTTAATCTAAACCAGACTTTGCCTACCCTTTATCAGTCGCACTCGAAAGTTTTTACTATCCTTTATACCTATACGATAATACACCAAACATTATTTAACCTAATAAATCCTACTGAATAGCCGCAAATAAATTAAATTAAAATAAGTGTGTGTGATATTTTATTTCAAACCTGACAGAAGTAGCAAATACAGAATAAATGACCTCTCCAACACACCTTTTTCGACCCACTCCATTTCACGAACATCAAATGTAGGCTAGGACCGAGCTTCATAAGATTTCCTTACGGATCTCCATAAAACCCAGCCAAAGCCTATTAAAATTTAGCCATAGTGACCCAGAATCTAATCCTGGTCACTCACAGTACCAAATTCTATCAAAATTTAGCCGTAATAAACCCCGAATCTAATCCTGGTCATTCACGGCACCAAATGTAACGATACCGACCCCACAGCAGTCAAGAGTGAGTCGCATAACATAAATAAATATATAAATAAATATAAATAAATAAATATCTATTTATAAAATAATTGGCCAGCGTGATCATCTAGTTATATAAAGGTAGGACCCCAAGTTAAACCCGTGTGTAACCAGTTCGTTTAAGGAATACTCGAGGTGTGTTGGAAAGGTTTAGGAAACATTAACTTTAATTTACTAATTCAGAGGCTTCTACTGTATATTACCTACCTAATTTTATATATTCCATTATAATCTAATACCTAACTTTACTTAGATAATATTTGATTCAACAATTCATCTTACAATCTTTCTTAGTACCCTACCGTGTGAATCCAACCATAATAAACCATGCCCTATGTTCGACCTAAGATGAACATATTAATGTGTCAGCAAAGTTACTAACTTAACCCATCTAATTAATTTATTCAAGTTTGAATAGGAAATGTTGTTTGAATGTCCTAGTATTATAATAAATCTTTCACATACAGTAAAGCTCAATTTTGTATGAACTTCCTACAGTTTAATAATCTTAATAACTATAGTCCTAAGCTTCAAATTCAATTAATCTTTCATAATTTCGTATCCGAAGTGAGATAGATTGTGAAACTGCTAGTTCTTTTAATGTAGATGTAAGTTTTCTTGATTAATGGAACAGAAGGAGATAACTAATTCCCTATGGGTCCCTTTTGTAAATAAATACAAAGAGAAGGGCAGGCCCCTCCTAGCCATTACACTTAGGCATCATCCGCCTGCCCCTGTGCGGCTCGACAACCTGACGGGGCACCGCTCCACCCAAAGCAAGAGTTGCTGTCCCACTTACAAGGTTAGTAGTGTCTGTGTAGGTTAGTCAGGTCTCCCCAAGAGAGATCCTACCCCAAGGGCCGCGTCGAACTGAACCGGGATGGTGATATAATGTCGCTATATTATTAAATCTAGTGAGTCTCCCCTAAAGCCATCTAAATTCGAGAGCATAATCAAAGGACCTAGTTTTTGCTGGTACATAATGGATGCCACCTCAGCCTCGTTTCCACAGCTTTGAAGTAAGGGCCTCATCTCCACAGCCTATACTTGGGAGGGCGCCTCCAAAAGAATCCAGGTCCACTAGGCAAAGATTCCTACCTGATCTAGCGCCCTTTAGAAGAGACTTTTGTAATACCCACGTTCACCAAGAGACAACCTAGCCCAATACGGATCAACTATGAATTGTCGACCCTGCAAGCAGCAGCCGCCCATTCCATAGCCAAGAGCCGATAAATTGCCGCTAAATTATCACCCGTGTAACGGGCGAATCATTTGTCCAATTCTTATATTACATTAGTTTGCAATTGACAACCAAATGTTGACTAAAATGATAATTGAACAATAACTCGATATCAAACTATGCGACTTATTAACACTGCATTCACGGCATTCTTCAATTTATACCACCAGCCCGGAGTCATTTAAAGGTAAAACTCGAAATTTTGTTTCATTGAATTCGTGACAACCAATTAAGTATTGTAAATATTTCCAATGACTCAATATTTCGATATAACAAATCCAAAAACGTAAGAATTTCTTTATCTATGGTTTTAATCTATAAATACCATAGTTCGGACTTTAACGTTATAAACAAAAATAAAAACTTCCAACTGAAATGTTAACCTGTAATAATATGATTGAACTTCACTCACTATCTCACCTGGACTCAAATTATATAATCATTCTGATACCAAATTTCATTCTCTCCTTGCTACTTTAGCAATGGATCGAATCCAAATATACTGTAACATATTCCCTATAAACCGTTTTTATGAAATAATAATTGTTATAACTTCCATTTACACATACCAACTTTTACAGACAGACGAACGAACAAAAATCACATGGCTCTTTGCCTAAGATTAACAGGAATTGGCTTAGTAAAACTAAACTTGTTCATAAAGTCGGCGTATCATAATCCATAAAACCCCTTTTATAAAATAATAATTTGTTTATAACTCCCGTTTACATATACCAACGTTTACAGACAGACGAACGAACAAAAATCACATGGCTCTTTGTTTAAAATAAACTGAAACAAGCTTAGTCAAACTAAGCTTGATCATAATGTCGGAATTACGCCAGCTGCAAATCTAGTATACACGATCTAATCGTAGCTCCAAGACCGCATGTACAACTTCATCATCCTACTACTTATTATTATATATATATTTTAGCCAATCCATTGACATAACTATCGTTAAGCAGTAGTAATTAAAGCATTCATCAACATCTGTCGTACTTATTAAGTTATATCATAAATTAACCATGATTCCTAAATCATAATTATCGATATTGGGACTACCAACAAATATGAACGAACTACCTCTCATTCTCCCTAAAGTCTAAATGCCTCCTTTCAAAATTTCATATAAGTATATTTTATCGATTCGTGTCTTATCTACCTATAGTGTAACGGGAGCAATATTTAAGGTGTTGGTTCCCTCCAAATTGTATCCAACATACTACATACATATTGATCATGAATTATTTATATAATTCCTGACACATTTTTCACAAGGCGATTTAACTAGTATTGGTTTCATATAAAACCTCCAAATTCTGAACGGTACGACAAACAAACATACATACGCGATTTCATACGACTGAGTAATAACTCCAGAGTTCCCTTCTACATACTCGTACATATAATTCTACATACTGATACATACATGCCTAATTCTAGCCTGTCTATCGATTTTTACTTCACGAATCATGCGATTTATTTTAACGTACGACATTCACGGTTTCCTAAAGCCGGATTCACAACGACTTTAGTCAGCGATTACGTTCGCTTCGTAATTGCATCCTAGGTATTCACACAATTTATTTCCTAATTCCTTCCAAACTCTACAAGTAGTTATTACATCACATAAAACCAAGCCTCGAACCTGATTCATAATTAATCCCTTGGATTGTAAGCTATTAAGAGATATAAATTAATCTCAATATCACTATTCAAATTCTGAACTCAGTATCATTATTTCCTGTAGTTACTTATAAATATAAACATGATTTAACCTCAAAATCTTTGATAACGATCCGAACCGATTTAAAGTAAACTTCATAATTACTATTCTATAAAACCTAAATTAGGTATAACAAACTTATCATAATTTTCATTTACTTAATCTTACATGCAAAATCATCATAATCATAGATAAATATCCAACATCCAACATTCGCAGCCTCCTAAAGTTGGATTCACAATGAATATTTGCCAACGATAATGTAAATTCTAAAATCGCAACTATAAAATCTAGCCTCGCTAACCTTATCCTAAATTCGAACTCAAAGCTTTATTTCTTTAATTATTAGACCTACTAAATTCTTATAATTATAATATAAACATTAATCTTTGGTCTAGATTTGAACTGACTCAAATGTATTTCTCTAAATATCTTTACGCAAGAGATACAAAATTAATCGTATCCAATACTCTAAGTCTTTGGTCAAGTATCGAACTGACATTATGTATAGTTCCCTAAACTTCTGAACGTATGCAGTGCCAAATAACTAAATAACTATATAATTTATTCCTACTTATATAAATTGGCTAAAAGCCTAGTCCTTAAACCTGTACATTACAATAGTCTGTGAAGGTACAATAGACGCGCCACAGAATAAGTTCTTGTACTTATTCTGTGAGACGCGCAACTAATCACAGACTACTAAGGGATTCTATGATCAAATAAAGCACTAGTCTATTTTGGGTTTTTTGTTTAGACTTCTCGTAAACTATTGAACAAATAGTTTTTTAATGAAATTTCGGTAATTATCCTTCTATTTACTTCCTACCTGCTTATCTTCGATCAAGTTATTACTACCTAAATCTATTCTAATTTTAGATCTCGGGAAATAAAGAGTTCCGCTTGGCTGAATTAAAAAATACCCCTTTGCCTTATCCCCATCCTGTTCACCTTAAAACCCTCAAATAACCTGTAGACTCTTAACTTATGTAATCTATACATTATAATAAAATCTACTTAATAATCTTATACTTCGTTAACGAATTTCTTGTAATTGGATGGTACATTCAGCGCTATTCACCCGGACACAAATCAAGCAAAGCAAGTTCCCTACTCTAATTCACGCCTGGATTTCACATAAAAGATTATAAGTGAAACATCAGTACAGGTTAGTAAATACACTCGTTAAGCATTTCTACTTCGCCCTACAATAAGTAAATACCCTATGCCTATTTGTTCACTTTGGACATTTCAACAACCTACCAAACTAAAACCTTTATACATAGTGTTATTAATGGACTAGATATTTTTAATCGACTGTCGAAAAATAGCTTCTTTCATATGAATATAATATCTAGGCACTTATGTTTTGATAAAACCTTCTTCTGAAAGTAGGTTAATACCTATTACTTCGTGGTTAATTTTAAGAATCATAACCTCCCAAATTTATTTCAGTAACCCATTTATACGTTTTGAATCAAACAAGCACCGAATCACAGTATCACTGAATACATAATAATAATTGTACCCTTCGTTCGACTTTGTGGTCTCCTGATATACAACTAATACTAATGTCAAATGTAAGTATATAAAAACCCCTATTTGCTATAATAACTACTTAATATTTAACTGTAAATTGGAACCCCTTGTTATTAATAATCTTACAAACCGAATGCAGAATCTCAGGCTTAACTCTTTTCCGTGAAAGTTAACTACAACCCTTTCCTGTTGGTTTTGTTTTAGTACTCTAAAGCCCATAAATATCATTGTTTCAATTAAAGGTATCTGAGATGGTACTTAATGTTATTTCTTTGGGAAAACTAGAGCTAGGTATTACCTATAGCTTTTATGAGTAAATACTGTACTATCTATGATAACATCTACTAGTTAAATATGTAAACGGTCCCGTTATTAAAACAATTGTTATGGTAGGCATATATAACTAGAAACCTTCTCCTAAAATGACTTGAAAATAATTTAACCAATTTGTTTCAGGACTCTGCTTGTTTATTGAAAATGTAGGAGCATCTGTGGAATTAAATCTTACTACATGGTACCTAACCCTGAATGCATATTGAAAATATATGAACAGCTGCTGAATGAAGTTCTACAACAATGTATTGGTTCCTGAATAAAATACCAGAATATTACCATAGATGTTGGTATTCCTATATTTTTACTCTTTTCAGGTATCCCAGATTTATTAATTATACTTCCTAATCCCCTTTCATAAATAATTCTTGTAGTAAAGGTTAAGTGACCTATATGTTAAAAAGGATAAAGGTGACACACAAGGAAGTTCTCAAACATTTTCTGCCTTACCTAGATTGATCCTAGTGGAGAAGTCTCAGCTGAGTTTACCTCCAGTCTCTTTGTACCAATTAATTACTGACCATTTTTGCCTCTCGGCTGATACTTCAATAACTGAATTTAAGTCTGAACATATTACAATACAATACAATACAACATACATATTGTTTCTATTAAACTATTTTGTCGCACTAAAATAATATTCCTAAGGCAGAAATTGCTAATATGAGATTAATATATCACAGTTTAAATTTCAAAAACCACTTACCTTACCATGGAGCTATTAAAAGGGTATATGTACAACATAAGTATTTTTACAACATTGAGATTATGAGGTTAATATTTTAGATATTCCAGCTTGTATCAATAAATATAACAAGTTAGATCAAAATTAATTAAAGCTTACTGCAATTCTTATTTGATGATTGGAAGGTCTAATTTCTATACTTTAATCTTGCTTTTTTTTGTAACATTAAATAATAATTGGATAGAATTAAATATTTTGTTAATTGTAATGAAATGTACATATTCCCCTTTTGCACAAAACAACAATAAAATATAGGTCAATAAAACACAAATCACAGTATATTTATTACACAAAATAACATCAAAATTCAAGTAAATTCATAGGATATGTGCACGAATTTTAATTATTACTTTATAGTAACATAATACGGTTTACTTCTTTGATACTTCATCCTGGAGTTATTAATTCAAAATTTAATCATGATTACACTGCAAATAGTCACAATGCTTTCATGTTTGTTGGGAGGTCAAATGCCTGTACATAATCATTAAGGAATGATAGTAAATAGCTAATTGTATTGTTAGATGTAATTGATTCGTGCTCATTTCCCTTTTAACACAACACAAAAAATAAAACACATCAAAAGGAACCCCTCCCTAACTCCCTAGCCCTACATTCCGAGAGACTACAAACAGTATAGCTGCATGCCCTAACTGCCTGCCCGAGTTCCTAAAGAAGCCCTATCAGCCTACATTATAAAAGGATACTCTGCTACCCGAAATCCAGACTCAGATTCCGGACTGCTATAAAAATAGCAGCACTAAAGGGGTCTTGGTTCAGCAGAGGCATACTCACCCAATAGGTCCTGATTCCCCATCCAAGCACTCAGAACTTTAAATTAAATATTAGCGAAGCTCTTCCGTCCTCTCCGTCCCGCGTCGTGCTAATCCCTCCATCTTCTCCCTCCACCCGTTTTATACTTGAACCATTCCCCCCACCGACCCTAACATTCAGCGACCAGAAAACCTAGACCCGTATCAATAACGAAAAAGGGCCCCCGTAACGATTCCCCATAGTCCCAATAACGAGTTAAAACGTAAAAACGTCCCAATAACGTCTCGTTAGTTCTCTTTATACTGGTCGCTCTTGCTTCCAACAGATTACGTAAGTTTAGTATGGACAAGCGCAATTATAATCTGAATATTTAGTACCTATGTAACCGAGGCAGATAATTTGTCCTTCCTTAATTCCGTGTCCAATTACATAAAAGGTTGTTAAACCCTACTTCTTCTTATATTTGCTAAATAACATAAACAACTTTTCCTGAGATTAGGTACTTATTGTTATATAGCGACCCGGCAATCAACCAAACAAATATAATATATGTTCTAATGGAATCGAGATTAAATAGGTAAGAAAAGAAGGAAGAGGTACTTTTATTTTGCAACCTGTGTTCATTAATTATGTATTTTAGGTATTCTTGATTATGTTCTGCGTACTGATTACTGTTTAACTGTTTGTATGGACCTGAGCTAACAAGAAGATACCATGGATATTTTTATACGCTCCTACGATTATTTAATCATTCATCTTTCCTTTTTTTTCCAATCTTTAATATTGTTATAAATTTTTTCAAGCTTTATAAAAGTAAACGATAAATGTATAAACCGATTTGTCAAGGCATATCCATAATAACATTCTATACCCGCATAATCCCGCTCTTTCTAACTACCTTCTTTTATTTTCTTACAAGCAAACAACATCATCGTACCCTATCGCTCTGATTCCCGTAAAAAATTAGTATGACAGTTCAAACATAACGTTAAAGCGACAAAGCACCAACGTGTCTATTCTTATCGCCGCCTCGCCAGTTAATTGGTTTAGGCTTTATAACTACCCTACTTTATTTCGCTAAATATAGCCGCAACGCAACTGTACCCCGTCGCCCCAACGCTTCTAACAAATTAATATAGTAGCTCAAACATAACGTTAAAGCGACAAAGTACCAAAGTGGTTTTTCATATCACCATTCCGCCATTTGTATGTTTTAAGCTTTATAACTTATATACTTGAATACGACGACATATTGTACTAATATTTAAGTACACATCTGACCTATTCTATTGTTTAAAAACCCAGTATTATCTCTCGTAAACATATTTATACCTTTATATGATCAGACAAGTCCTAAGCCTCCTATTTATAATAAGTGACGATATATAATTTATGATTATGTAAGCAAAAAAAAATTTATACCCTATATATATATCTATATATTTATACATATGCTGGCTGACTTGGGGTCAGTACAGATCTACATACATACATATTATCACGCCTTCAATCCCAGAGTGGGGTGGCAGAGCTAAAGAAATACCAACAACTACAAAAAGAGTTGTTGGTAATTCTGTAACCACATTTTGCACAAACAGGCTAAGATGTTTACCAGTGTATTAGTGACAGGTTGCAAACCCATCGCCTAACAGTATTAGAAGACCTCATTCCCTTAGTCGCCTCTTACGACATCCACGGGAAGACATGGAATGGCACTATTCTAACCCGGCAACCACACGGGCAATCTATATTTTTTTTTTTTTTTTAGGTAGATCTCACAAACTGATGCCCTTATACCTAGTAAACATCTAATTAAAGTACCCGTATTCCGCAACTTTTTCAACACAAAAAAGAAATAATAGAAATAACACACCTAAATTCGGAGCGCTACAAAAAGGTACCAAATGGGAAAATATTTAACACTTCTTCTAACTAGGTGCTTCTAATTCTAACTGCTTGGATAATAAAATTATACGTATTTGATTTTTAAAACTACATTGGGATATGTTTTGCGGAGAGGTGGAGGTAAGTCATTCCATTTAATATTTTCGAGGCTGCGAACTTTTTGTGTTTTGTGCGGCGGGAGGACGAGTTTGCTTTGCTCTTTGCCCCGCGAGTTCCAGCGGCACGCATCCTTTAACCACGTATTTTTTTTAAACAGGTAGACAGGTTTCTGCTCATGGACTATTTTATGAACGGTAAGGGCCAGGTGCATTTCCCTTCGGGCCGCCATTTTCAAGATTTTATTTTTGTTTAAGTATGGTGTTATACGAGCCCGCTTCGGTACAGTAAAACAAAATCGAATGCACGCGTTTTGAACCCGCTGTATGGCTGTCGACGTCTTAGCAAAAAGTCTAGGGCCGTAAACTACGTCACAGTAGTTGAACTGCGACAGCACTAAAGACTCTACTAAAGTTAACCGGACGCCTTCTGTTAGATAATTTCTGATACCATAAAGAACCTTAAGCCTGTAAAAAGCATTTCTTATTTTCGTGTTACATGATTACAGAAGCGCATTTCTCCATTCAACTGTAACCCGAGGTTTTTGGCTTCATTTACCCGTTCAACTTTGTCTCCATTTATTAAAATTGTAGGTTTGCGGGTAATTACATTTTCACATTGGTTTCTAGTTCCAAGTATTAAGTATTTGGATTTCGAAGGGCATCCCATGGACTTCTTCCGGCTCAAGTGCTACCAACAAGGAACGAAAACTGTCTTGATCGTGTTATTCTAAAAATTAATAGAGAGGCTTTCGTGATGATACTTAACTATTTTGCAACCGATCATGCTCGCGTTCTTTTTTGCATTAAATCAAACCTAAAAATAAGTACTGGCCACTCGATGCGCAGGCTAGACGTATCTGCGATTATCGACAATATCTTGAACTCGGGCTTCTCGCTTATTCCAGATATGAGTGATTCCAACTTGGCAGCTGAAGAGCTTATTAGGATTTTATCATCTATAACATTATCTCGGACTTTACCGCCATTAACAGCTCGTCGTAAGCGTACACTCAAACCTTGGATTACCCCTGGCCTCTTACGCTGTATTATAAATCGCGATAAACTTCACCTGAAAAATCCAACAACAACAACAAGATCCAACTAACTTGATTCTAAAGACTACGTACAGAGTTTCTGCGAGGTACAGAAACTACTGTAATAACATATTAAAAAAAAAAAAAAAAAAAAAAAAATGGCAGCTGGAGGAGGCCATGGGTAAACCTAAAGAAACATGGAAAGTTTTAAAGCAAATAGCGAATATACAAAAGGAAAAAGCGCCTTCGCGGGAACTTTTGTCTCTCGGCCTGGACCCTATTTCTTCCGCTAACAGCATCAACTCTTTCTTTGCATCGATCGGCAGTACTCTTGCTACTAAAATATCGAATAAAGGAGATTGTGCTGATAACTCTGACAATTTTAGATGTATTTCTAGCGCCTCACTAGTGAAAGCTATGGTCATTCTAGATGTTGATAGTGTAGAAGTGGAAAATATAATTCTAGGTTTGAAAAATAACGTGTAAGCGTTGGCTGTGACGGAATTTCATGTGCTATTTTGAAAGCAACCCGTGTTAAACTTGTTCCTGTATTGACGTATCTTTTTAACCTAACCATTTCTACTGGAAATTTCCCAGACCTCTTCAAAAAAGCCCTGGTCCATCCAATACACAAAGGTGGTTCAAAGGAAAACATCTATCAACTATCGCCCTATTTCAGTTCTTACATCTATTTCTAAAGTATTTGAAAAAAATCTTAACAATCGGCTCATTGCATTATTAGATAAACACAATATCATAGCACCCAATCAATTTGGTTTTAAATGTGGCAAGTCTACTGGATGCAGTTATCGAACTGACGGATTAACTTACACCAAATTTAAAAGAAAAACGTAAAAGTCGTGTCGTTTTTAGTCGTGTGTATTGTTTATTATTTGAGCATTTCTAAAAAAGTTTGTACATTTTGTAAATATCGGTAACAAAAACCGACCATAGGTCGAGAAGGGAATTCTAAAAATTAGACAGCAATTTAATTGTTATAATTTATTTAATAGGATAGTAATAACCAATTGCGTATGTTCAATAAACAAATTCTTTATTATTTTAAGGTAGTAAAAAAATTCAAAAAAATTACTCCTTTACGTTACCTTTTAATCAAACCTCAGTTTTAAAGTTAAATTGTAACACGTATTTATTAAAGTTATTTCTAGTTATATCCCTGAAAATTATAATTTAAGGCCAATTATATTTTAATATAAATACTTAATAACTTTGAGTTCTATAACAAAAACTAAACAAAAATCAAAAATATTATCTTAAAATATCAAGGGACAGTAACAATAATAGGAACATGGGTAACAAATAAGGAATTCTTAGGCAGTGTGTTCATTAATTAGTATTAGGTATGGCTTAAAATAATTATGTATACATCATAAAAATGTATCTTAGTTGAGATCGCTTTAATTCACTTTTTAGTGACTTCTAAATATGAAAGATACGTACAAAATATAAAAATAAAACACATTTTTCCTTAATTGTTAATTAATACTGAATCCAGCTATAGATAGTAAACTTTGTATAAATGAGATCTTCTTCATTATTATTCAAGAGCGTTTACAAACTAAGGGTTAATTTAAAAAAAAAAAAAACTTTATAGTTAATAACCATAGAGCCTTACTGTAAATCCACATTATTAACAGTAGGTACTTTATAATTTTCGTATTAGGCTACCGTCCAATAAACTTGATGATGCAATTAAAAGTGGTGAACTTATTGGTAAAACCTCTCGCGTTTACGGTTAACAATATTACAACTCAAATGTTAGAATTACCGAGTAATTTGTACCTAATTAATAATGTGGTTTTACACTTTTATATAACTATAAAAGTGTATTAAAATTTAAATTAAACTTAAATCAAAAACATAACGTTAATATGAGTAACTTAACTACTTGCTAATATTGCAATGCTCACACTCATCTTGTGGATAGTGATCATAAAGAACAAAGTTACAAATGGGACATATATTTTTTTTACTCATTGTAGATGTAAAGTGCGAAGGACCACCAGCAGCAACCCAATTCCCACAGCCAAAACATTTTGTTTTCTTGATAAAATGTGTGAATTTCCAAGGCCGTGGCTTCAATTACAGGTGAGCACAGCATGCTTTAACAGATATTTTACAGAAGAGAGTTGTACTATCTAAAGATACTTGTACTATCTAAGATCGAACTAAGACCTAAAGAAGACCCACTAAGACTTCACTAAGACTTAACTAAGACCTAACTAAGACCTAACTAAGATCGTCAACAGATATTATCTTACGCTTGAAAGCAGGCAAACTGTCATGAAATATATCCACCGAGCTGAGTCGGCTAGTGAGCCGGTTGTACAGGCGAGCCGAGCCATCCGGGGGACGGGCGCGTGCGCACCTACGTTCGTCCGGCTGAGGGGTACGTGCATCAGAGCGCAGGGGTGGCGCGGCATTCGACAAGGCACTTTCAAGCTAAATTTATTAAAGAGCATAGAACTGTCAACCTGATGATTTAATAATTTGTACAAGAACACAAGATCCAGCAAGCTGCGCCTACTGCTGAGGGAGTTTAATTTAAAACGTTTAAGCCTACCATCATATGGCTGGTAACTTTCTTTGCAGCGATAGGTCTTTTGCAGTCGCTCGATCCTGTCGCTATGCACTTTATAACTTGGGTTCCACACCATACTACAGTATTCCAATTTACTTCTTACGAAGCAATTAAAAAGAGTAATCAATGTAGAATTTTCTCTAAACTCTTTAGCACATCTTAGCACAAACCCTAACGATCTGTAAGAAGCATCCAGCATTTTGTCTATGTGGTTTACAAAGCGTAATTTGCTATCCATGGTCAATCCAAGGTCTTTAACTTCCTGAACCTCTTGCAAGCTCTCATTTCGAATAACATATTCAGACTCGATGGGCTTGCGCTTGCAGCCAAACTTAATGTGGTAACATTTTAGCGGGTTAAGCAGCATATTGCTGTCATCGCACCACTCCAACAGTCTGTCAACGTCACCTTGCAACCGGCCTACGTCGGACTGAGTTTTAATGACCATAGTCATTTTCAAATCATCGGCAAACAGGGAAGCGGCCGCATGCTCAAATTGAGTTGGAATGTCATTAACAAATAGGTTAAAAAATAACGGGCCCAGGTTTGACCCCTGTGGTACGCCAGAATGCGCCACATAAGGTTCAGATTGTGTGGGGGAGTAAATTTCAGGTCTTGAATTAAAAACGTATTTAAATTATTAGAGCCAATGTTTTAATGACTTAACAGTCTTACAGAAAATTTTGAAGTGAAGTTTTTATAACCTATACTAACTTAAATCTATAGTTATGACGAGTGGGAGCGAAAGATTGCCTTTAAGTTTTTGTAGGCGCTATAACTTAAACATGCCCCCGGGCGTTGAAAGCTTGGCTTTCAACAACAGTCTTGGATTTCTGGCAGAGGACAAATCTTCGACTTTACTTTTTTTTTTTTTTTTTTTTTATGTTAAGGAGAAGGCACACGAGCACTCAGGCCACCTGATGGTAAGTGGAATCTGAGACCCATACACATTTGAATTCTCAAGACTATAATCCTAAGACCTCAAATGCGTTGCCAACCCTGAGGACTAAGATGGAATGCCTCTATGCTAGTAATTTCACCGGTTGTCTTATCCCCACGCCGGAACACAATAATGCGAACACTGTTGCTGTTGTTGTTGTTGTTGTTGTTGTTGGTCGAGAAAGCCCTGCGAACAATTCCATTTGTTGTCTTCACATCTGCCACTCGATTGATGCCGTCTGGACCAGGGTGAACAGTGACGATGCGGCCCAATCGCCATTTTAATGGAGGAAGGTTCTCCTCCTTGAGTACGACTAATGAATTCAGCCGCAACGAGTCCCCATTGGACCTCCATTTTACTCTCTGCTGGAGTTCTGACACGTACTCTTTGCTCCAGCGAGACCAGAAGTGCTGGCGGAGTTGTTCGATCCTTTTAAATCGAGTTAAATGACTTGTAGAATAATCTCGGAGGTCTTGCACTGGAAGAGAAGTTAGCGGCCGTCCGATGATAAAATGTCCAGGAGTTAGCGGCAATAGATCTTCTGGATCCGATGACAGTGGTGTAAGTGGTCGAGAATTTAAGATTGCCTCGATCTGAACCAACGCAGTGTTAAAGTCTTCGTAAGAAAGATGACAATTTCCCAGCACTCTTTTTAGGTGGTACTTTGTTGACTTAACACCCGCCTCCCAGAGACCGCCAAAATGCGGTGAATATGCCGGAATAAAATGAAAGTTTATTTCTTCATTGGCTGCGGTTTCAGCCAACGAGTCACAGTGTTGAATCAGAAACTTAGACAGATCATTGTACGCGCCCACAAATGATGTTCCATTGTCCGAGTAAACATGGCTAGGCTTTCCTCTACGCGACATAAAGCGACGCAATGCGGATAGGTAATTATTGCTCGTCAAGTCACCCACCAACTCCAAGTGTACTGCTTTCGTGGTAAAACATATAAAGACGGCAACGTAAACTTTCACCAGCCTACATCCTCTACCCTTACGACTAGCTGACATAAAAGGGCCTGCGTAGTCGACACCTACATAATCAAATGGAAAACCTCCAGGAGAGACCCGGTGCTTAGGCAGATTTCCCATCAAAGGGGTAAGTACTTGTCCCTTTAGCCGACTACACAGCATGCACTGCCTAAAACAAGCTTTAGCCAAATTTTGACCTCCTATCGGCCAATAAGTATCCTTAATTGTGCACAGTAACAGCTGCGGTCCCGCATGAAGCAACCGCTTATGTTCGAAATTGAACAGTAATTTTGTAAACCTATGACTAGCGTGTACAAGAATCGGGTGCTTTTTCTCATACGAAAAGTCCGAGTTTATGAGACGTCCGCCAACACGCATTATATGATCGTTACCCAGAAATACATTAAACTTACGTAACGGACTCTTTTTTGGTATACTATGCTTACGTGTCAAGAGTGTAAACTCAGGGAACGATTCACATTGCGAAATCCTAATTAACAAATTTAAAGATTTCTTTAATTCGTCGCCAGATAGGTAGCTAGTTAACATTGGTTGTTTCTTACAAGCAGAGATAAAACGAAAAATGTAGGCAACCGTACGATTTAAACGCGAAAAGTTCGAAAACCTATCAAAATCAGTCAGTTTTTTTAAGTGTGTACTGTCTACTTGTGTCAAATTGTCGTTAGTGTTTGTTATGTTACCTGTTGCCTGTTTACTGTTACTTGTTTTTTCTGTTAATTAAGGTTAGTTTTTTAAGTCAGGGTCCCTCTGAAAATCAGCGCCGCGGTTTGACTGCGGCACAATGCTGAGAGGGATCCTGTTCAACGCAATGATTTCTGTTTTTCATATGTTTATTTTTTTGTTGTGTTGTGTAGTGTGCGTTGAATAAATATTTTCTATTTCTATTTTCTATTTAAAATCGATCAGTGGTTTTAATTTATCACATTTATGGGCATGCAGGGCGACTTCAGGTCTAACCTCAGGGAGTGATATTGAATTTGTACCTGGGTTTAACGGCCAAGTTGAAGCGTCTCGCTTCAAAAAATCTGGACCTGACCAGCACATATCTAGGGACGAAATCGAGTTAATTTCGATCCCCCGGGATAAATGATCGGCAGGGTTCTGATCAGTGGGAACGTGTCTCCAAGCGCAATTACCTGTGATCTCCACAATATCAGCCACCCGATTACGGACAAAGGGTTGAAGCTTTGTGGGTAACATTTTCAGCCATCCTAAAACGATCGTGGAGTCAGACCAGAATACCGTCCTGTTTACTTGAACTCTGAGTGAGTTGGCAATCTTCTCGTAAAGGCGAGCACCAACTAACGCACCACATAATTCCAACCTTGGTATGGTCACAGGTTTGATGGGAGCAACTCGACTTTTGGCCATAAGCAGTCGAACCAAAACCTTACCCTTATGGTCTATGCTACGAACGAATGCACAACCCCCATATGCTCGTTCTGATGCATCCGTGAAAATATGCAACTCGAGTTGCTTGTAAGACTCGCACACTACCCTTCGTGGTATGCAAATCGTGTTAAGTATTGGCAAACCTGTAATAACATCTTTCCATAGCCTCGTGACTTCCGGCGGTAGTTGCTCATCCCATGATAATTTATGTAGCCACAATCTTTGCATAAGCATTTTCATTGAGATGACAAAAGGAGCTAGTAGACCTAGTGGATCAAAGATTTGAGCAATGACCGACAGCATGTCGCGCTTGGTGTTGCCGTTTGATACCGATGGGGCAATCGGAAAGTGTAATTGATCAGTATCTGAATGCCAACCTAGACCTAAAGTTTTACTGGTCTCTGTAGTACCCATATTTAAATCTACTAAAGGTTGAGACGACGCATCCATTAATCGCGGGTTATTAGACCTCCATTTTCTTAAATACATGCATGCTGCAGCAAGTGCATCGCTTACTCCTTGGCGGAGTTTAATCATTTCATCTAAGTCATCCCCTCCACTTAACAGGTCATCGACGTAAAAGTCGTGAATTATTATATCCCTAATTTTAGCATCCCCTGATTCCAAGCCTATCTGTTTAAGACATCTAGTCGCTAAGAATGGAGCACTAGCGGTCCCGTAGGTCACTGTATTTAATTTATACACCTGAAGGGGATCGGAAGGACAATCACGCCAAAGAATCAAGTGCAAATTACGGTCAGCGGGATGCAATGCTATCGTCCTATACATTTTTTCGACGTCAGCTGATAAAATATATTTATGAAACCTAAAACGGAGAAGTATGCCTAACAGGTCATCTTGGACAGTAGGTCCAACCATCTGTAAATTATTTAACGAGACACCTGAACTCGTGGGGCTACTCGCGTTAAACACAACCCTTAACTTGGTAGTGGTACTACTTTCGCGGACAACACCATGGTGGGGAATAAAGTAAGTGTCGTGGTCCAACTCAGCGAGATTAACTTTGGCCATATGACCTAAAGATTGGTACTCCGACATAAAGTCTTTATACATCCTTTGAAATGATGGTCTCTGTTTAAATCTGCGTTCCAATGATAAAAGGCAATGTTTAGCTCGCTGAAAGGATTCTCCTAGTACCTGAGGACTTTGTTTAAGCGGTACCCGTACGCAAAAGCTTCCATTCTCTAAACGAGTTGTGTGATCAATGAAATGCTGTTCACATAATTTCTCCTCTGGAGAATAATGAGACGACTGAGGGCGAGCTTCTTCGAGCTGCCAAAAACGCATCAATTGGTTTTGGATGTCGTCCACATCATTAAACAACTCTGTAGTTTTTGATTCCGATACAGTTACAAAATTACACTTTATTTTATCTGGCAACGACGATACATGGCAACTTGTAATTGGACCTGAAACCAGCCAACCCAGTCTGGTTTCACAAAGTATCGGCAGACCGTCGCCTAATTTGATTTTTTGCGTACCCAATAGATCCCAAAACAGATCAGCGCCAATTATTAAATCTACTTCAGCTGGCGTGTGAAAATAAGGATCTGCTAAAGAAATATCCGATGGAATACGTAGGTTAGACAAATTAACCTGACTATGAGGAATATCATCCGTAATTGACGGTAAAACAAAACACTGTAAGTGTGACGAGAATAAATCATTCAATGATTTCATCGACACCCTACACATTTTACCTATAGGCGATGACGTGTTATTAATGCCTTGTACACATTTATTTACGAGATCAGTCGTAATGTTAAGCTTATGGCACATTTTTTCTGTGATTAGGCAAGACGTACTGCCGCTGTCTAGAACGGCGCGAGCAATATGTTCGCGATTATTGACATCAAATAATTTAATAAGCGCAGTAGACAGCAGTACGTCCTGTCCATGTCAGGATGAAGAGGTTTCGAGATTCGCAGCCAACGTTACAGGCATACGGGGCTCGACGCCAGTAGCCACCGACCGAGCGGGCGCCGGCGCGAGCGCAGTCACGTGCTCTCCACCGTTCAGCGCGGACGTGCAGCTGTTACTATCCACAACAGGTCTGGCCTTAAAATCGGTCATATGGATTAGTGTGTGATGTTTTCGTTTGCATACTTTGCATCCAGGTTTCTTCCTGTACCGAAATCATAGATTTTATCTTGAGCGGTGTTTTGCAAGGTGTATTCACTTTATTGGTCGACAATTCTAGTGTTTCGAGTAAATCTGCCCGGTCTCTTACAAATTTTAAGAAAGTATCGAAGTCAATCGCTTTGTTTTTATCTAGGCGGCCTTTGTACTCTTCCCATTCACGATACGTTTTTGAATCGAGTTTTTGTGTAACGATGTGAATGAGCAGAGTATCCCATTGTTTAACTGGCTTGCCTAAAGACTCCAAAGAACGTAAGTTTTTATTAACCTGATCAATGACCCGTTTTAAGTTGAATGATGACTCCTTTGTTATAGGTTCGATATTGAACAGAGCTGAGACATGATTTTGTAATAACAAGCGCTTGTTATTGAACCGCTCACGTAAAAGGTTCCATGCTACAGTGTAATTCTTAGCCGAGAACTCAATGGATTGAATAACCACTGCTGCAAACGACTCCAACGAAGCCCTAAGGTAGTGAAATTTATTTACATCATCTATCTCGTCATTTGAATGAATTAGGCTGGTAAAAGTGTCACGAAACTCCAACCAATTTTCATAGGAACCTGAGAATTTAGGAAGCTGTATAGTTGGTAGCTTGACGAGCTTATGATTCCTACTGGAGCGTGAACTATGTTCACTTTCGGCAGACCCAAACTTATCCTGCTTCTTTGGACAATTAGCTAGCATGTCTTGTGCTTGAGATAGCGCTGAGTAATATTGGGACTCGAAATCTGATCGCTCGTTACTTCGAGCTTCCATGTCATCAGCCATGCATTCAAGCTTCATCTGGACATCATCATAGTGCACATACAACGAATCTATCTTACCAATACGCAACTGTAACTCGTTCACCTCTGCTGTAGTAATTGAAGAAAGATCCAAGGTCGTTAAATAATTTGAAAATGTAGTTAATTGCCTTTTGTAACTACCACGCATTCTAATTAATTCCTTTTCATCGGCCATTCTGAGAGACGAGTGTTTTCAACCTGGAATTTATTTAACAAAAGCTCAGATATGCGTATATTATTCTAACCTATAAGTTCAGTATGCTAATTCGATAACTAAGTTTATATGACAAGTTATTTATTTTACACAATAAGCTTTGTTGTATTTTAGTGGTAACATTTAAATACTTAGTTTTAATTCAGATTTTACTTATATCTTACTTAATTAATTACTTATACTTCCTGTTAGTTACCTTTATAATTAAAAACATTGACCTAACTGATTTAAATTAAAAGGTTAAAGTATGTAAATGGCGACTATCATTTTAATTGCAGACTATTTACCTATCTCAACAAGTTAAGAGTGACAAATTAAGCGTTTGCGTTACCTAAATTTAATTTAAGTAATAATAAACTTGCTATAATTATGATAAATACAAACGGAACACTTAACTTTAATGTTGAAACTTAAAGTAATGGTAAACTTAAAAGCACATGTACTAACCTTATCGCAGTATTTAAATACGCTAAATTATACCTGGTTTAGAGTGTTGGGTTAAAGTAAATGGAAAATAACACTTTATCACTGTTAATCCGGTATTACTGTCCAATAATTGCTGAATCCCGACCAAAATTTTTAGGATGACGACGAACTTCCTTTTGTCCTGAGAGTACGTCCAGTGCAATTAGGTTAACTCTTCATTAATTAACTCCAATTTTAATTTATCTGGTAATTTTCTTATATCCAGTTCCGAAGGACCATGTGGGGGAGTAAATTTCAGGTCTTGAATTAAAAACGTATTTAAATTATTAGAGCCAATGTTTTAATGACTTAACAGTCTTACAGAAAATTTTGAAGTGAAGTTTTTATAACCTATACTAACTTAAATCTATAGTTATGACGAGTGGGAGCGAAAGATTGCCTTTAAGTTTTTGTAGGCGCTATAACTTAAACAGATTGAGCCCCGTCAATCACTACAATTGAGGGCCTATTCTCAAGATATGACTTGCACCAGTCCAACATAGGGCTACAAATACCAAAACCATGCAATTTATTTACAAGGATTCTGTGATTCACCTTGTCGAAGGCTTTCAAGAAATCGGTGTACACTGCGTCGACCTGATAACCACTGTCAACTGCTTCTGCGAGATCCGAAACAAAACTAACCAGATTGGTGCAGGTGGATCGGTAAGGCATAAAGCCATGCTAGCACGGAGAGAAATGATCTTTCACTTGGTTAAAGATACGCTTGTACACCAATTTCTCGAAAATCTTAGCCATTGACGATAATATGGATATTGACCGATAATTCGAAACTAACTGACGTTTACCATTTTTGAATACGGGAACAACCCTGGCTTTCTTCCAATATGAAGGGAAAATGCCTGACGTGAGTGATTTATTATAAAATTTCATAAGTGGCAGTGACAGAGGCTTAGAGCATTTTTTTAAGAATAGTGGCGGGATATTATCCGGACCAGTTCCTTTCTTAATATCGAGTTTCCTCAAGTGTTTTACGATTTCGTCCCGCGTGAAAGATAAATCAGACTTCTCCTGACTCGCCATTGTATTTGGCAAATCACCGACATTAGCGTTATTATCTCTGTCAAAGACAGAACAGAAATGTTTTACAAATAGATTGCTTATATTCACCGAGTTATTAGCTTTTTCATTCCCAAAGACCATTTCAGGTGGATAAGTAGACCTGTTTTTGCGCATGTTTTTTATATAGGTCCAGAAACATTTGGGATTTTCCTTTATCTGTTTTTCCATTGACTCCATGTACTTAGTGTAACACTGTTTCATGACCTTGTCACAATCTAACCGCAAATACTCATATTCCAACCTATCTAAAGGATTGCTATATTTTTTTTGTATTTGGTGTGATATTTGTGCTTCCTGCGCAGGAGGTGTAATAAGTTAGCTGAGTACCAAATGGGGAAGTCCCCATTTCTATTATGAGTTGTCATTGGTATGTGTTTTTTTATTATTGCTCTTAACTTTTCATACAATTTATCGACCATGTCCTCGACATGAATACACCTGTCAAGTTCCTCCACCCAAGAAACATTATTTAGGGCCTCCACGATAGCGTCGTAATCGGCTTTAAAGAAGTTATATTTTGGTTTTGACTTATTTATTTCAGATACAGCATTGCTTGCCAACTCCACTAGTATGTCTAGAGGAGGGTGGTAGACATCTACATGCTTAATGGGAAATGCACTCTCCAGTACCTTGACAGTGTCTGTATTACAAAGTACCAAATCAAGTATGCGATTTTTGAGTTTGGGATGGCGTTAAACTGCTTAAGGTCATGAACAGCCATAAAGTCAACCAGAGAACTTTTCAACAGACAGTTGCCGTACGAAGCAGGGGTAACATGAAATATGTCCTTAGAAGCAGCCCAATGTAGTGAGGTCACCAATGTAACAGCTGATACATACTGCTGATACCTACCTCTTTTCTAATTATTAGTTTAACGATGCTATAAAACTTTATACGCTCCTTCGGCAGGACAAGGGCACAATTTCCCCTTTAGTAACATTGTAAATTGTGCCTTTGTTCTACCGGACAAGAGCACAATTTCCCTTTTAGTCACATTGTACATTATGCCCTTGTTCTACCGAAGGTGCGATATCCTCTGATAGAAAATAAATATCTACCACGCGGTTTTTTGGTTCAACAATAGTTTAATGATATTAAAATAAATTGGTGAGGGAATGATACAACGAAATCAACATTCAAAGTAAAGCATTACTCACCAAGACTTGACGCCGCTGGTTCCAAAATCCAAGGCAAGTCGCAGGATCAGACAGTAGCACCTTTGGTCGATATCCAGGAGTTGTTAGGGGTCTATAAATTCTAAGGACCCAAGAAAAAGGTAGTGTGCGCACGCGGCGAGGCTCGCGAAGGAACTGTCGTTTAGATGTCCCGAATATGCTTGCGCGGCGGAAGAAAGCCTTATGACGCACAATTCTTAGTGGGTTTTAACGCCATACAAATAAATATCAATTTCGCGCAACCATTCCCCCGGCCTTTGGGAGAAAGCATCTCTCAAAAGAAAAACAAAGTTAAGCGAATAATTAATACATAGAGTGTGGAGCGAAGTGACCTTGTAAAATAACACGAAAGAAAAAAAAAACATAAAAAAATGGGTAAGCTTGAAAAAGCTTGTACTTAAATTGACTTCTTAAACTATTCAAAGAAATGCAGTTTAATATAATAGGTAGAAATGTAAATTATTATTGTGATGGCAAAGGGCAAACCTTTACCACCGGACGAAGGTATGTACCAGATTGCGTGCGAACAGTTACAACTCTAATGCTCCCGTCTGAGGCAGGATGAATGGCTTCTATAACACCAAGAGGCCACTGAAGTGGAGGCGAGTTGTCCACCTTCAGTACTACAATGGTTCCTAACGTTATAGGAGTGCTATTAGTATTCCACTTCTGGCGGGTTTGTAAATTGCTCAAATACTCTTTCCTCCATCGGTTCCAATAATTTTGGATTATGCGGTCTAATAGAACCTTTCGGTTTGTAAAAGTAATTTGAGTGTCCGAAACGTGTGAGTCAGTGTGAAAAGTTTGAAGTGGTCCTAACGTCAAAAAATGCGAAGGGGTTAACGCAACGGGTTCTGCGGGGTCCGAACTAAGTACAGTTAGCGGGCGCGAATTAAGTATGCACTCAATCTGAGTCATAATAGTCATTAACTCTTCATAAGTGAGTAGCATCTCCCCGATGACGCGTTTTAAATGGAGTTTAATGCTACGCACGCTAGTTTCCCAGACTCCACCGAAGTGTGGGCTGCTTGGAGGGTTAAGATGCCACGAAATGCCGTGATTAAGGATTTCTTGTTCAAAGTCGTCTTGAAACTTCTTGGACCTTAAAAATTATGTAACTCCTCAAAGTGCGACTTCGCGCCAATGAAATTGGTGCCATTGTCAGAATATAAATTCAGACAATCACCCCGTCGAGAAATAAATCGTCGAAAAGCTCGAATAAAAGATTCGGTACTTAAATCAATCGCGAGTTCTATGTGCGTAGCACGAGTAACGAAACAGGTAAAAACACAAATATACACTCGCTCTTTTCGCGCGCCGCGGTACCTACTTATCAAAATAGGAAGAGGACCAGCGTAGTCAACACCCGTGTTAAGGAACGGCTTAGCTTCAGTGACGCGGGAAGCGGGCAAATTTGCCATAAATGGAGTTGTAACGCGCGGATTAGTTTTAAAGCATTTGTTGCACAAGCGAAACCGTTTCCTTACAGCGTTTCGACCCGAC
Source organism: Acleris holmiana (assembly GCA_949316455.1). Lineage (NCBI taxonomy): Eukaryota > Metazoa > Arthropoda > Insecta > Lepidoptera > Tortricidae > Acleris > Acleris holmiana. The sequence continues at coordinate 29,267 of CASGFW010000151.1, forward strand.
ACAATCCAAAACCTCTGTCTAATCAGCGATAATAATAATTGTGGGCCAGGATGTAAATGCGTGTTATGATAATAATCGATGATAAGAGTGACGATGTGATCATTTTTTGGTAAAAGTATTGGGTGTTTATTGTCAAAGTTGAGCGCGGATTTTTCTAATCTACCACCCACACGAAGAATATTGTCGGATAAAAATGGAGAAAGTGGTAAAAGAGCTTTAGAGCATTTTAAACTTTTAGAAAGTGCTCTAATGTCGTCTTGAAAATAATGTTCTTGCAGAGCTTTCAAAACGGCACTCTCAGCAATGCGCAAGTGGCTTAGTTCCATTTTATCTGAGCGGGGAAGTTTGCGGAGAAACCGATAAATATAAACTACAACACGCAACAATTTTGACCACGACGAAAATCTGGTCGATAATACGCATAAAAATGGAGGAGGGGTACGAGAAGTGATCAACACATTAGCAGTGCTGGAGTACTCCAATACAGCCTCGTCCATTTGATCATCAAAAATGAAGCGGTCAGTGGGCCAAGTCGAGGACTTATTACGCATCCATGAGGGACCGTGCATCCACAATGGATGATCGATAATTTGAGCAGGTGTTAATCCACGGGAAAGGCAATCGCTCGGATTGTCCTTTCCATTGACGTGGAAAAGACGCTTTGGGTCTAGATTCTCTTGAATCTTAGATATTCGGTTGGCCACGAAGGTGCCAAACCGATGCGAGGAAGAATGAACCCAATGTAGGGCTACAGCGGAATCGGTAAAAGCATATGTCCGAGACCTTAAATTGCGAAGAAATCGTTTCCGACACAAAACGAATTAGTTTTGACAAAATCAAAATAGCGCACAGCTCTAAACGGGCTAACGAAACGACCTTAAGCGGAGCCACTTTGCTTTTGGCGCAAACTAAATTAACGCGGTTCTCTCCCTCAGGAACTTCCACACAAGTGTACACTACTCCTCCATAGGCGCGAGTAGACGCATCCGAGAATCCAACAATTATAATACGGCAAGACTCGGACTCAATTCCTAGGAAACGAGGAATTTTTAAATCACTTAAAAAATGTAACTCGCTAATAAAACGCTGCCAGGCAAGACAAACATCATTCGGTGGCGGTTTATCCCAGCCAACGTTTGCGAGCCATAATGCTTTAATAAGTAATTTACCGTAAAGAATAACTGGCGCACAGTAACCATTTATATCCCATAGTCTAGCAATGGTGGAGAGCATGAGACGCTTAGTACATTTTTCCGGCGGGTTGAATTTAATAGAAATTGAAAAAAACATCTTCCATCGGGCACCAAACTAATCCTAAAAGTTTGAGACTATCGTTTTCGTCGAACTCTATAGTGGAATTTAGCCTATGCTCCACTGGAATCGAACTCATGACTTCTGTTGAATTGCTCATGAATTTCACTAAGTCAAATCCCCCTAACTTAAAGAGATCAATTAAGTCCTTAGCTAACTGAGAGCCCTCCGTGGTAGTGCGAGTAGAGGTTCCTAAATCGTCCATGTATAGGTCACGTGATGCGACCTCTGCGGCTAAAGGGAACTTATCATGTTCGTCTTGAGATAACTGTTTTACGGTACGCATCGCCAAATAAGGGCTGCAGCGCAGACCAAAACATACGCGGTTAAAATTATACATTTTAACTTCGTCTTCATTTTGAAACCTATAAAGGATATTAAGGAAGCGGCGGTCTTCGTCCCGAACGAGAAGATTCAAAAACATCTGTTTTATGTCAGCGGTAATTGCTACCGGAAAAAGTCGGAACTTCATTATAATAGCGGTCAAATCAGCTTGTAAGTTTGGACCAGAATGTAAACAATCATTAAGGGAAAGTCCGGATGTAGTTTTTTCACTAGCGTTCATTACAATTCTAACCTTACTAGTTAGTTTATCATCGCGACAAACACAATGATGCGGTATGACGTAGGAAACGTCATTAGACAGAGCGGGCGCGGGTGAAATAATATCATTTTCGAGATAGTCTCTAAAGATTTTGTCATATTCCGTGCGTAGAACTTCTTTTAAAGACAATCTACGCTCGAGCGAACAAAAGCGGCGCGAAGCGGTTTTAAGGGAATCGCCTAATAGCGATGGGTCTTGCACAAAGGGCAAAGCGGTAACATAACGTCCTGTTGGATCGCGGCGGATTGTTGACTTATAAAATCTTCACATTGAGTGTCAACGGCGGACATATTATGACTTTTAGAAGGCACTTCCTCTAAAGCCCAAAATTTAGACATTAATTGTTCGATTGATTCGTCATTAGATGTAAACAAGCAGTTTGGGGGAGGAGCGGAGTAATTATTTATCGACACGAGATCAACGGAACCCAAAATCATATAGCCAAACGCGGTTTCTATGGCGTCAGGTTTCCCTGACGGGCCAAGTACCTTATCAGTACGCAGTATCTGTGCGAAAACATCGGAACCCAATAATATGTCTATCGGACCCGGTACATAAAAGCGTTCATCGGCGAGCGGTAATTTTACAAGATAATCTAACGCCGAAATATTTATTTTTGAGGCCGGCAAATCTCCCGATATTTTGCTCAAGACGAGCGGGCGAATACTTAAATTAAATTGCGGGTCGTAACGCGATTTTATCACTAATTCCGTTATTCCATGAACGGATTGCGCAATATCCCCGATACCGTTCACCGATACCTCCTTAGTGTCATTATAAACACAAATTCCCAATTTTTTTACAACAATATTTAGAAATAAAATGGTTTTCTGAACCCGTGTCGACAAGTAATCGAACTTGACGCGTAAAGCCATCGGGGCATTATGTTTCGCAGCTTCATTCTTTGCGATTTATTGTTTACATAATGTAGTAGCGCTCCCACGCTTCAGCCTTGCACGGATTTTTAAAGATACTTTTAAAATTGTATACTGGTAACACTGGAAAAAAAGCCCGCGTTTTTACTCGCCTTCCCCACTACCCTGGCGTCACAGTCTCCCTGTAACCGCCATTTCTCAATCATTCAACGTTTCCGTGCTCAAGCCTTCGCACGTCCCGCACAGCGCTCTTCAAGATGGAGAGAAAACGAAGAAGCAGTGAAGACCCTGAATATCTTCGGAATAAAATAAGGAAATTGGAAGCTAAACTCATTCAAAAATCACGTCGTCGCATAAGAATTCTAGATTCCTCGGATAGTGACAACGGTAAGAAAAATAATTCCTTTTTTTAATGAAATAAGTGATGCGTACTGCTATTTTGGGCTGTTACTGTCACGTGGAAGACGATGCGAGCTACTATTATGGGTAGTATCTGTCGTAATAAAGACAACGCTATCGTAAAAAAGCATAAAATATGTAGTGCGAGAAACTATCCTGGGTTATCTCTACTACTAGCTATCAATTTAGCTAAACATGTCTAAAAAACAATTGTGTTTACAGACGACGTTGCCCCTCCGGGCTCGCCGCTTCCTGGCCCCTCGAGCCAGCATTCGGCGCACCAAAATTCATCACCTCAACGCTCACCGCGCTCGGCTTCATCTCGCTCGGTTTCGCCACCACTGAGAGCAACCCGTCATCCAGCATCTCCTCAGCCAGGCCCTTCATCCGCGCCGGATCAATCAGTAAGGTTTGCCAATCCCGTAACTCCCTCCCCTGAAGAAATCGAAGACGTGGAACTTGACGAGGATATAACTTATTGGGAGATGCTCCAAAACCAGATACACCTTTGGGAAAAGCTATTCACAAGGATGTCGCAAGTAGATGGCAAGAAATATTAAAACAGGGGTTGCAAAAAGAAATTAAAGATCAACTTGAAAAAGAATACCTTGTACCTAGTAATTGTGATCTATTAATACCCCCCATTCTTAATCCTGAAGCAAAGGCGGCGCTGCCTGATGCTTTAGTAAAAAGAGACTCATCATTGATGCTAAGACAAAAGAAAATAGGTCTGGCATTGTCAGCACTCGCTCGTGCTACAGACTGCCTCATCAAAGAAAAGTCTTCACCACACGTATTAAAATCAATTAGCGATGCATGTCGCATTTTATGTGATTCGCATTTCACAGAGACCAAAATGAGGAGAAATTTTGTGATATCGGCTATAAACACAAATTTAAAAGATGGCTTGATTAATACAGAACGAGACACATATTTATTCGGGGACAACGTTTCGGAGAAGTTAAGGGCTGCACAGAATATTCAAAGATCAGGAAATACACTAAAAAATACACAAAGATCATATAATACATTTAATAAAGCAAATTTCACATTCAAAAACAAAAACCAGAGGGGTAGTTTAAACTTCAGGACCCTGCATCGGAACACTTCGAACCACGGCAGGTCGGATGCAGGGAGGCCTCCTCCAGCGCAGTCCGCGGGCAGGTACAACACCCGCTATCGCAGGACGGAGCGCTCGCGCATAGGTACCCCCTCGAAAAACACAGCGGAGATAATTGAACACGAGGTAAAATACGCCGGCCGCTTGCAGTACTTCACCCAAGTTTGGACAAAAATCACTAATGATTCTTTAATTTTGTCATGGACGCAGGGGTACAAGATACCCTTTGTTTCTCTTCCCATATGTCACGAACGCCTTAAGTGTTATTCAAAAATGGATCAAGAAAAAGTTGATTTCGATACATCAATTAATAAATAGTTAAAAATAGGTGCTATTTCAATATGTGACCACCACCCACAAGAATTTCTTTCAAGTGTATTTTTAATACAAAAACCTGACGGTAGCAAAAGATTTATATTAAATTTGAAATGCCTGAATAAATTCATAACAACCACACATTTCAAAATGGAGGATTATCGAACGGCGTCCAAATTAATCACTAATGGTTGCTTCATGGCCTCAGTAGATCTAAAAGACGCTTATTTTTTAATCCCTATTTACAAACCACACAGGAAATATCTGCGTTTTATGTTGGATAACGTGCTTTACGAATTTAATTGCTTACCGTTCGGTTTGTGTACATCACCGTATGTTTTCACAAAAATATTAAAACCAGTTTATCAATACCTAAGAAGTAAAAAATTTATATCCTGTTATTTAGACGATACCCTCTGTTTTGGAAAAACATACGACGAATGTATGAGAAATATTAACATTACAAAATCCACGTTAGAAAACCTTGGTTTTTTGATTAACTATGAAAAAAGTTGCCTTATCCCAAAAACGAGTTGCAAATTTTTAGATTTATATTTGATTCTAAACATATGCAATTAAAACTACCTACTTTCAAAAGAAACAAGATTAAAGAGAATATTTATAAATTTTTAAAATGTAATAAATGTAAATAACGGGATTTTGCAAGGTTAATAGGTCTTCTTACATCTGCTTGTCCAGCTTTACAGTTCTCTTGGTTATACACCAAATTACTTGAACGGCACAAATATTTATGTTTACTTAATAATCCTAGTTACAATTCTGTCATACCAATTCCTGCTGAGCTAAAGACTGACCTAAAGTGGTGGTTAAGGCATATAGATTATGAGGTCAACCCCTTCAGACCAATTTCAAGCTGAAATCGTCGTCCCCGGAGAATAAAATCGTAATAGGAAAAAGTTAATTTTACAGGAAAATATAAAAACCAATTTTGTTCCATATCTTGGGTGCTATAAAGAGTTAACCAACATGTCGTATATAAAAAGCATTGTGATTTTTGAATGTTTTATGTATGTATTTTAATGTATTTAATATGAGTTTCGTTTGATTGTAATAAGCCAAAATGTATATTACGGTAAGTTTACCTTAAATAGCTTTCTGTTCTAACTGATTACCACTTTTTTCGTGTAAATGTCGAACAATTGAGGCTATCGTAAGACTACTTAGTGATTATGTTCATCGATTTTTAACAGATTGTCATGTAATGTAATACATTAATACCATTTTATTCTAGTTTTTTGTTTGCTTTCTATTACCGTTACAGACGGAGTACAATTTTATTTCGGATTATAAATCTCATGATTGACAATGGTTAGGAATGATTACAGAGAATAATGGAAAAATACAATTACTGTAATATTTCATATTTATTACTAATTTATTTTAAATATACTTGTAAGGTTACCGTGCGTGAATAAAACGATCAATTTATATAATATATTTATTATGGCATTTAAATCACAGCACAGAATCATCAAAATAACAGTTTAAAACAGCCTGAGATCTGAGTTTAATCTAGTTTCAAATCAAAAATACTTAAAACATCTAATCTAAATTATTGTTACGTACGTGGGGGTAGGTAACTGATAGAAATGCACGAACACACCGATAATTAAGAGCAGACTTTAATTAACACTCTCATTTAATCGTTACAAACAATTATCGCACAATAAATTTAGATGATCGCTCGGTTCACTCGTAGGTACGCACTGTTCGCTCTCCAAGTAAGGAATGTCTCGCCGCTCGCGCGCGCCTCACGTTTTATACTCCCAATCGCCGATTGTTCCAGAATGCCTTCTCGAATGATCGATGGGCCTTGACCCGCCGGGAACGTTCGATAATGGAAGGTTCTACTCATTGCGGCCTTGTATTACAATAGCGACGGCCTTGGCCTTGAACTCGATTGTACCCGTTAACAATAGACATGTCCTTGAGCCGGCGCGTCGATTCTAATTTACCTATCTACCTAACCATACCAACTCGTAACACTACCCCCTCCCAAGACATGCTCGTCCCGAGCATTATTAGACCCGTAGTATCTGGCCAGTCGGTCAACGTGGACAACCTTACAGGAAGGATCTCAAAACATCACTTATTCTTTTCTTAGGGACAACAACCTGTAAGTGAGCATCCTTCCCATTTGCGGACTCCCATTTTCTGCATAATACGCCATTATGCATAGCCAAACTTTCCCATTGGGCCCAGTAGCTTTTTGTTTGTGTACTCAACGGAGCCACTTCACACCAATTTGGTTTTGGTACGCTTGCTTTAATCCAATCATAAATGGGTTTGATGTCCTTATCTTCTAGCTGCGCTTGTTGCATGACTTCATTACTCCACTCGTCGCTAACAGTGTCAGTTCTCAACATCTTCACACAATCTTTGCCCTCCTGCCTCAAACAATGTTTACAGTCATCCGGACAAGGTCTTCGGGAAAGGGCGTCAGCGTTGCCGTGTGATTTTCCACTGCGATGTTCTATGATGAAGTCATATTCCTCTACTTGTTCGATCCAGCGCGCTACTTGACCCTCAGGATTTTTAAACTCCAACAACCATTTTAAAGCAGCGTGATCCGTCCTGATACGGAATTTGCGCCCAAGCAGATATTTACTAAAATGCTGCAACGTCTTGACAACTGCCAGCAATTCCCTCCGAGTGACGCAGTAATTTCTCTCTGGTTTCGATAGTGATTTACTAAAGTAGGCAATTACAACTTCCTGGTCCTCTTTCTTTTGTGACAAGACTCCTCCGATACCAATATTACTCGCGTCCGTGTCAACAATAAAATCAGTATCAGGGACTGGATATCCCAATATAGGAGTTTCACAAAGCCTTTGTTTGAGATTGGCAAAAGCTGTTTCACACTGGTCATTCCAGTCGAATCGACGTTTTTCTTCTGTCAGCTGGTGCAAGGGCTTCGCTATATCTGAGAAGTTTTTCACGAAACGTCGATAGTACGAGCAAAGTCCCAAAAAGGCACGAACTGCGGTCTTGTCCCTCGGTGTCGGCCAATCCTTAACGGCGCTTATCTTCTCAGGATCTGTCTGGATACCATCGGTTGACTACCCTCAATTTTGTCAACTAATACGCAGCGATGAGATCCCCGTCCCGTATAGTGCGGTAATTTCACAGGAACAAGGGCTTGCGATCTTGGTTGGAGAATGGTCCTTCTAGCACAGTAGACTTATCCACTCACTCCACCTTCCATGGGGACTTCATCAACCCCGAATTTCAGGACTCCACCTTTCAAGTCGATTTTGCAGCCATGTTTTCTCATAAAATCTAGTCCAATAATGCAATCGTCGATGATGTTAGCGACGATGACTTTGTGCCAGTAGTACTTTTCACCAATTTGCACCGCCACTTCTTGCTCCCCCAGGACGGAAATGAACTGGCCGGTAGCCGTTTGCAGCTGAAGATGCTTAGGTCGGACTAGATGATCCCTGGTTAAGTGCTTCAGTAGCCGAGAACTGATCACAGTCCGAGAAGCTCCGGTGTCGATAGTAAGGTGACATGGTATTCCACCAATTTCTCCTTTGACGACCAGACTATTCCCATCATTCACCTGTGAGATCATAACTGGGACATTTTGACCACCAGCCAGCACTCGTCCCTTAGTCCTGGCTCCTACTCGTTTCCCTGGTGCTGTTCTGACGCGTCAGAGCTTGCTGGCCTCTCCGTTGGGCCTGGATCTCGGTGCAGTCTATTTCTCTTCGGGCAACTGGATTGCAAGTGGCCGCGTTCTCCACTTTAGTAGCACCTTGGTCCAAATTCACGGCGAGGAGCAGTCGAATCTCTGGTCGAAACTTCTCGCACCCTAAAAGGCCTCGAGTCCTGGCGTACAGCTTCCACTTCCAAGGCGTGGGCAACTGCATCTTTCAGGCTCCCGTGATGTCCTAGTCGCACAGCAGCTCTGACTTCCAAATCACGGATCCCGTCGATGAAGGCCTGTACTAGCATGCTGTCCACAAATGAAGCCGACGCGCTTTGGTACGCTTTTCTGACCAATTTTTCTATTTCTAGGGCCCACTGTTGTAATGACTCATTACGTCCCTGGGATCGATCCTAAACGTTAATAAATCTCAGAAGCATCCGCACACCTCCACCTCGCGACGCCGAATGAAAGTAAAATAGCATTATTACTCGAATTGAGAAGCATAACGTTGAAAAGAGAAAGCAGTAGGGAGTAACGACTACTCAAAAAATGATACTTAAAACGGTAAAGTATCGATGTTGTGATTAAACATTAAGGTTTTAGTATCGTTTCATATCATTGCCTGACGTAATTTATTGTGTAATACTAATTGATTACAACAAAATAATAGTTATTTTCCATTGCGATATTTAACTTTTCAAAAACATTTCATAAAGTACGAATGCGATCGGCTACGTTTTGTATTTTTACTATAAATATATGTTAAATGATGGTTACAGAAATAACACAAATACTTTTAAATAGTTAAGATTTTTACTGATGTCATTGTAATTAAATTTCAGACGAATAAAATCGTAAAGGTTGTTACGAAAGGTCGCGAGCCTTTTTGTATCCGTGACAGTATCGCAAACGGTCTTTACCAAAATGAAGATTATGTTTTGCTTAACCAAAGTATTGTTACAGTATTATTTCCGGAAAGAAAATGGAAAATATTACCAACGAATAAAAATTAAAAATCGCATAACTTCGTAAAAATAATAAGGAAAAATATGTAAAAAAATCACTATATGCATTACATTACGGAGAAGCGGAATATGCAATAACAATAAAACTATGGCTATATCGCATTGCGATTTTATTCTCCGGGGACGACGAAATATTTTCTGACTCTTCTAGTACCGGTTGGGGTGCTTACAGCAGTGGTAGAAAAGCACATGGTTATTGGACAGATACTGAGAAATTATCTCACATTAACATGCTGGAGTTAAAAGCGGCATTCTTAGGCTTAAAGGTTTTCGCTAAGGCCATGCATGATTGCGAGATATTATTACGTATTGACAACACCACTGCCATTTCATGCATCAACAGAATGGGCAGTGTACAATTTAAACATCTCAATTTAATTGCGAGACAGATATGGCAGTGGTGCGAAATACGCAAAATAATCGTTTTCGCTTCATACATAAACACTAACGAAAACGTTCAAGCCGACGAGTTTTCACGTAAAAAATTTTGTGATACTGAATGGGAATTAGGAGACTATGCATACAAACAAATAAGACAAGCATTTGGTCAGCCGAAAGTAGATTTATTTGCGAGTCGATGTAATGCAAAATGTCCTCTTTATGTTACATGGAAGAGTGATCCTGACGCTTGGACTGTGGACGCGTTTACAATATCCTGGACGAAATTATTTTTTTACGCCTTTCCTCCATTTGCTTTAATATTAAAGATGCTTCAAAAAATTATCAATGACAAAACAGAAGGTATTGTTGTGGTCCTAAATTGGCCTACACAACCATGGTTTCCTTTATTTAAAAAAATAGTAGTTTCAGAAATTATATATTTTGACCCTAATGCTCACTTACTGAAATCTCCTTTCAGAACAACACACAGTCTTCACAGGACCCTGTCATTAGCTGCCGCGAAATTATCAGGAAAGCATTATTAAAAAGATCACTCGGTTCAAGATCTGTAGAAATTATGTTATCATCCTTAAGCAATAACACGTATAGGCAGTACAATGGTTGCATGAGAGCTTGGCTAAACTATTGTAAAAACAACGGATATAACCACGAAAATTCTTCAGTACCTATTGTAATAAATTTTTTAACAGAGGTATTTGATACAGGCGCTAAGTACGGAACTATAAATAGTTATAGATCTGCTTTGTCTTTATTGTTAGGACATACCCTTGATGATGACAGAATCAAACGTTTTATGAAAGGAGTTTTCAGATTGAGACCCACGGCACCTAAATATAATTTAACGTGGGATCCTAGTGTTGTCTTAAACCATCTTGCCACAAAATGGCCTAATGAAAATCTTAGTCTGGAAACTCTTTCCAGGAAGACTCTCACTTTATTGGCTCTAGCTACTGCACACCGCGTACAAACTTTTTCCTTGATACGGTTAAACAATATTGATGTGTCTAATTGTGAAATAATTATAAAAATACCCGATATTATAAAAACTTCACGTCCAAATTCCGCACAACCGGTTTTAAGACTTCCATTTTTTAATGAAAGGCCAGAAATATGTCCAGCTAGATGTTTACAAACTTACAAGAATAAAACTGATCCACTTCGTAGCACAGATAATGATTATTTATTTATAAGTTACAAAAGACCACTTCAAAAATTTCATCTCAGAGATTAAGTCACTGGATTAAAGAAACCCTTAAGAATAGCGGTATTGACACATCAATATTCACTGCTCATAGTACCAGACATTCGGCCACTTCTACAGCCAACAAATTGGGTGTTAGTCTTGACGTTATACGCAAAACTGCTGGTTGGAGCGACTCCTCTTGTGTTTTTGCTAAGTTTTATAATAAAGATATTGTAGATGACTGTAACCAATTTGCCAGAGCCATTCTCTCATCCACGACAAATCTGTAAATAATAATAATTATCAATTAAGATTTAATTATGCATGTACACACATTTATGAAAAATAAACAAAAATATACTGTATTACATTCCTTTTTTTTTCTGTAAGTACTTACCTACCTTCGTCCATATAAAAATTATTTCACATTTTGTGCTCTGAACATCCTACATTATGTAAACAATAAATCGCAAAGAATGAAGCTGCGAAACATAATTTATGATCAAACGAACTTACCAAGTGAAGTTCGATCACAATTATGTGAGCAGCTTCATTCGACGCGATTTATCACAACCCACCCTCAACATTAAAAATGTTGCCGTGCAAACGTTACCCTACCCCATGTTTATCAAAATTGTGAAATAATTTCTCGCTATTATGCTTTAAACAAAATGATTGAGAAATGGCGGTTACAGGGAGACTGTGACGCCAGGGTAGTGGGGAAGGCGAGAGTGAGCAGTGTTACCAGTATACAATTTTAAAAGTATCTTTAAAAATCCGTGCAAGGCTGAAGCGTGGGAGCGCTACTACATTATGTAAACAATAAATCGCGTCGAATGAAGCTGCTCACATAATTGTGATCGAACTTCACTTGGTAAGTTCGTTTGATCATAAATAATACGTCTACAATGGCGGAACCTAGTAATACGGAACTATATTTATTCTTGCGGCTGGCGGGTGCAACAGCTATTTTACAATTAACGCCAGACCTATTCGAGTTCACCTCAGTATCGTCAGGCGACTGAGCGCAATAACTATCGAATGCGGGAGCGAGCGCGCTGCTAGTAGATGCGGCGGGAGCGCATGAGTGAGCGGGCGGGGAGATCTCCGTCGACGCGGACGCCTCATTGCTGCTAGCGAAACCAGTTGCGAGGTCACGGTATGTAGTAGTCCCGGTAGTGCAATTGCTTTGTAAACAATTGTTTACCACAACAGGACTGTCATTGTCCCAGTGGAGTAAAGAGTGATGTCTTTTTTGGCAATATTTACAGGTCGCCAACGACTTGCAAATATAAGCAGAATGTTTCATACTAAGGCAGTTAACACAATGATTATTTGCTTTGACGGCCTGGTATCTCTCGCGCGGTGAGAGTTTCTCAAACTTAGGGCATTGATATAAATAATCGTGTTCATTAGATGAACAAATAGTACACACATTTTTATTAGTATTAACTAAAAAGGCGCGAGGAGCCGTTTTATTCGAGAAAGTGGGAGTTTTAGTTTTAGATACAACAACCGGAACCGTATTTGTCCGTTGTAAAATTTTAACCTGTTCTCGGACAAATATTACTAAATCCTCAAAGGGAGGAATTTCCGTCCCACGATTAGCCATTTCAAAGGCTTTTGCGGTTTCTGGGTCTAACTTCTTAAGAGCGATATACAACAATAGGAAGTCAGTTAAGTCTTTTATTTTTACAGCCTTAAGAGCGGACACAGATGCGGACAACGTATCTATGAACGCTTCTAACATCTCAGCTGACGCGGAAGTCATGGGCTTCAGATCAAAAATTTGATCTAGATATGAAGTAGCGAGAAGACGTTTATTTTCATATTTCGTTACGAGCGCTTCGTATATGTCGGTATAATTTTCAGCGGTAGGCGTAACGCCGGCGCATATATTTTGAGCCTTACCCGTCAATTTACCGATAAGATAGTACAACCTTTCCGCATCGGAAAGTGAGCTGTTTTTATGTACAGTATTATTAAAGGTGTTATAAAATAGAGAACAACTTTTAGGATCACCATTAAATTCGGGAATTTGAATTGGGGGTAATTTTGGCCTAGTGCATTGAATATCTTGAGGGTCATTTCGCGCAGACTCGGCGGCGTCGCAATTTTTAATCTTCTTTTTTATGATACAATACATTTCATCGAAGGCTATCATAGGCTTGAAGTTAGGTACCGATTCGGAATCAATTTCCAATTTAAGGGAAACGATGTCTTCTAAAAGTTTTTTGTAATCATTTCGCATGGAATCCAAAGTTTCTACTTGCGATAGAAACTTTTCGATCGCGGTGTTGTTGTTAAGGTTCTGTGATAACCCATACACAGTTTGCAGACGCTCAAAATACATGGCTAGCTCAGCTTCATTGCTTTTTAATCTACGTTCCTTGGACATTATTGACTAAATAAATAGACCGTATAAAATAACGAAGAAAGTGTATTGGAGTAGCGGTATTAATCACGTTTTATTGACTTATTCACTGTTATAAATTACTGTAATTACAATCACAACGCGGAGTACCTCTTGAGAAGCGGTGGTAATTATTTAATTTAATTTTTAATATTAATTAAGTACGCGGATAATTAAATAGGTCTATAATAAACAATTTTATGTTAATAAGCATTCAGTAAGTAATTCAAATAACTGTTCACACTAATCAACCTGGAACAACCTATCACTGGGCACGTTTGACCCTTTGACCTAGGAACTTCGCAGTCAAAATGGCGGCGCGGCGTGTGAATTCTGTAATTAACTAACTAATGCGGTAACTATTGCAAAATCCCGGTGTGAAGGACCAATTAAATGATAGAAAATAAATATCTACCATGCGGTTTTTTGGTTCAACAATAGTTTAATGATATTAAAATAAATTGGTGAGGGAATGATACAACGTAATCAACATTCAAAGTAAAGCATTACTCACCAAGACTTGACGCCGCTGGTTCCAAAATCCAAGGCAAGTTGCAGGATCAGACAGTAGCACCTTTGGTCGATATCCAGGAGTTGTTAGGGGTCTATAAATTCTAAGGACCCAAGAAAAAGGTAGTGTGCGCACGCGGCGAGGCTCGCGAAGGAACTGTCGTTTAGATGTCCCGAATATGCTTGCGCGGCGGAAGAAAGCCTTATGACGCACAATTTTTAGTGGGTTTTAACGCCATACAAATAAATATCAATTTCGCGCAACCAGCCTCTATTAAGTTTTATAGTTTAAATCCGCTGACAATGCTTAATCATAAGTTCCACACTATTTACCCTAAGTCTAGATAATGACTAGAAACCATAGTATATAAGCTGTACAATTTTACCAATAAAGGACAGTATTCCTCCAGACTCTTGAGTTGTCATTATACCTCTCACCCTACACTTCATGGTGACCTTGCCAGGATAGGGCTGCTCGAGGCAGCCTCAGCTTCAGTCAGCATGCCGCCGCTCGAACCAACCAAGTAGCCAGCTCCAGCCAGCAACAGCCAGCTCCAGCCAGCAAAAGCCAGCTCCAGCCAGCAACAGCCAGCAAAAACCAGCTCCAGCCAGCTCCAAGGGACCAGCTGAAAAACCGATCCGCCGCAGCTCCAAGCAAGACATGGGACATCAATGCACGAAAGAAGATAAAAAATAAGAGGTCATCATCGCTCAGAACGGCCAGTCCAACGACGCAACCACGAGCCAAACCTACAGAGGCAAAGTTATGGTGTATTTGACCACGACACTACTCATTGTCGTATGCATCATATTCATCTATGCATTGTGGAAGAAGATTCACGAATGTCTAACTAAAAAGATCGAGCGCCAAGCAGTAGCAGCAACGATGCGGAACCGGCCAGAGCAGATCGTCTAGCAACAAGTCCACGCAGCAGCAGCAGCTACCCACCAACAGCGCGTAACCACAGCCACACCACAGCACAGCACAGCAACGTTATGAAGGTATCAATTTAAGATAACCCTAACTATAACTGTGTAAAACCTTGTATTGTTCGCTTACCCAAAATTAGTCTGCACTAATAATAATAATAATAATAATAATAATCACAGGACAATGTCACACTAATTGATCTAGTCCCAAACTAAGCTCTAGGCTTGTACTATGGGTACTAGACAACGATAAACATACTTAGATAGAGAAATAAATACTTAAATACATAGAAAACATCCAAGACTCAGGAACAAATACTCGTGCTCATCACACAAATATCTGCCCTTACCGGGATTTGAACCCAGGACCCCTAGCTTCGAAAACCCATAACCCAAACCCATAACCCATATATTAGTAAAATTTATTAATGACTTCAATTCAGGAGTTATATAACCAATTAAAATCACTACAAGAGGATATAAGAAAGTTAGGACCAAAACGCCGAACTGAGGCTATTGGCCAAAATAAACTTCAACAAGTAAAAACATTATATAGGCAGTACGAAATATATATATAGAGCAATATAGCTCCAAATTAGAAAAATCAGAACTATCTGTAAAAGACAGTGAATTAATTCAGTTTTACTTTCTAAAAATAGAGGAAGTTTACAGTAAAATTTTAACAACATACGAACAAGACAACAAACATTTAATCACAATGACGTCGAACGACAGTTTTGACCTAAAAACAGCTGTATCATTGTTACCAGTCATGGACGGCTCGGAAGCCGTCACAAAGCAACTTATAGACGCCATAGACTTATATTCCGCAATGATTAAGGACACAGACTACAAGTTATTGAATATTTTTGTAATTAAGACAAGACTAACGCAAAATGCCAAACTTAGAATATCCAGTAACCATACCAAAATAAGCGATTTAATTGATGAAATGAAGCTCCATCTTTTACCTATTAAATCAGCAACCGCGATACAAGCCAAACTAACGACAGCAAAACAAGGGAATAGGTCCATCGAACGTTTCGGACAAGAATTGGAGGATCTATTTGTAAACCTCACAATAACGCAGGCAAATGGAAAACCAGAAGCCTATACCATTTTACAACCCTTAAATGAAAAAACGGCAATTACAAAGTTCGCAGAAGGATTACGAAATGATAAGTTGAGTACCATTATAGCGTCCCGGAATTACACCTCGCTCAAAGACGCTATACAGGGAGCAAAAGACCAGGAAGTGTCTATAACACCCACACCTGGACCGGAACAAATGTTCCACTTACGGAAAAAAGGATACAATGACCGTAGACATTACCGAGGACATTATAGTACACCTATGTGTAAATACACTCGCACGCAACCGGGTACAAGTGCGCAAAATAAACCCACAGGAAAGTACGCACAAACAAATAATTCTCGACCACTAAGAACCGCAAATAACTTTTACAGGCGTACACATACAAGTTATCGTGGCCGACGTCAAAATCCATCATACAGACGTCATCAAGTTAATACGGTGATAGGAAGTGAACAAAATACTAGCGATATGTCAGAAGAGTTAAAATTTTTTCGTCCCTAAAAACTACATTCTAACGTATTGTCATATGAATTCAGTTCAGCTTGCAATAAACGGTAAAACGCACATATGGCTTATTGACACGGGCGCAAGCCTAAGCGCCATAACACATGACGCAGCGATATCAGCCGGTAGTCATATGACACCCAAGACGACTCACATTAACGGAGTAGGAGGAAATATAACGTCATACAATATAATTACTTTAAACTTACAGGCAAAAAACCAAACTTTTGAACATAAATTTCATGTATTTCCAAAATTACCATTACAAGCAGACGGAATTATTGGACAAGATTTCTTAAAAAAATATAAATGTGTCATAAATTACGAGAAAGAGATAATCACATAACATCAAAATAATTACAATACCATTAACTTTAAAACATAATGATAACGGAATTAATAGTTCAAATCAAATACAAATACCAGCACGAAGTGAATCAATAATACATGTATCTACAAACTGTACAAAAGATTGCGTAATATTATCAAGCGAAATTGCTGAAGGAATATTTGTAGCCAATGCCATAACTACAACCAAAAAAGGAAAAATAACAGTTAAAGTATTAAACACGCGTGACGAACACATAACTTTAAACAATTTCACACCGGAAATAAGACCATTACGAGACTATAATTGTTTTTCTTTTGAAGAATGTAAAACAAATGCAGATAGAGTAAAATTACTATTTTCACTTTTAAAATTAGAAAATTTAAATAAGGAGGAAAGTAAGTCCATTGCTAGTATTTGCGCGAAATACGCCGACATTTTTCAACTCCCAGGAGACTCTTTAAATACTACAAACCTATACGAACAAAAAATACGATTAAAAGAAAACGTGTCACCAATATATAGTAAACCGTATCGTTTACCTCAATCACAAAAATCAGAGATAAATAAACAAATAAAACAAATGTTAGAAAATGACATCATTGAAGAATCCCAGTCGGAATGGGCAAGTCCATTACTCCTCGTTCCCAAAAAAACAGACTCGAGTGGAGAAAAGAAATGGAGATTAGTAATAGATTATAGAAAAGTCAATGACGTAATTGAAAACGATAAATTCCCCTTGCCCAACATCACTGAGATCTTAGATTCTTTAACCGGTGCTATGTATTTTAGCACCTTAGATTTAAACCAAGGTTATTATCAAATCAAACTAGATCCCAAAAGCAGAAAATATACCGCGTTTATAGCAGATAAACACTATCAGATGAAACGATTACCAATGGGACTTAAAACTAGCCCAAATGCTTTCAGCAGAGCTATGACCATAGCTATGTCTGGACTAAACTACATACAATGCATAGTTTATTTAGATGACATCATTGTCATGGGTCGAAATTTACAACAACATAATAAAAACTTAATTGATGTTTTCGAAAGATTAACAAAAGTAAATTTTAAACTGAACCCATTGAAATGCAATTTTATGCAAAAAGAAATTTTATACCTAGGACATGTAGTAACTCCCGAAGGAATAAAACCTGATCCAAAGAAACAATAGTTCAAAATTATCCAGTACCAAAAACGCAGATGAGGTCAGACGTTTTGTAGCATTTGTAAATTATTACAGAAAGTTTATTAAAAATTTCTCCGAAATAACCCAACCATTAACTAATTTATTAAAGAAAAACGTAGAATTTAATTGGACAGAACAATGCGGAAATGCATTTAAAAAGTTAAAAACAAACATTAGTACCCCACCAGTACTACAATATCCGGATTTCTCAGATAACAACACGTTCACGATACACACAGACGCATCAGGCACAGCTGTTGGAAGTTTATTATCCAATCAAAATGGATTACCAGTAGCATATGCAAGTAGACCTTTAAATAAAGCAGAAAAAAATTATCCCACAACGGATAAGGAATTACTAGCCATCGTATGGGCAGTGAAATATTTCAGACCATACATATATGGGCGAAAGTTTAAGATTGTCACAGATCACCGTCCACTAATCTATTTATTTGGAATGAATAATCCATCAAGTCAACTCACCAAATTTCGTTTATGTTTAGAAGAATATGATTTCACGGTAGAATATTTAAAAGGTATCTAGATAACGCGTCTGCAGCTGCATTATCTTTACCTTTTAAATATTCTACCGTGAAATCATATTCTTCTAAACATAAACGAAATTTGGTGAGTTGACTTGATGGATTATTCATTCCAAATAAATAGATTAGTGGACGGTGATCTGCGACAATCTTAAACTTTCGCCCATATATGTATGGTCTGAAATATTTCACTGCCCATACGATGGCTAGTAATTCCGTATCCGTTGTGGGATAATTTTTTTCTGCTTTATTTAAAGGTCTACTTGCATATGCTACTGGTAATCCATTTTGATTGGATAATAAACTTCCAACAGCTGTGCCTGATGCGTCTGTGTGTATCGTGAACGTGTTGTTATCTGAGAAATCCGGATATTGTAGTACTGGTGGGGTACTAATGTTTGTTTTTAACTTTTTAAATGCATTTTCGCATTGTTCTGTTCAATTAAATTCTACGTTTTTCTTTAATAAATTAGTTAATGGTTGGGTTATTTCGGAGAAATTTTTAATAAACTTTCTGTAATAATTTACAAATGCTACAAAACGTCTGACCTCATCTGCGTTTTTTGGTACTGGATAATTTTGAACTATTGTTTCTTTGGATCAGGTTTTATTCCTTCGGGAGTTACTACATGTCCTAGGTATAAAATTTCTTTTTGCATAAAATTGCATTTCAATGGGTTCAGTTTAAAATTTACTTTTGTTAATCTTTCGAAAACATCAATTAAGTTTTTATTATGTTGTTGTAAATTTCGACCCATGACAATGATGTCATCTAAATAAACTATGCATTGTATGTAGTTTAGTCCAGACATAGCTATGGTCATAGCTCTGCTGAAAGCATTTGGGCTAGTTTTAAGTCCCATTGGTAATCGTTTCATCTGATAGTGTTTATCTGCTATAAACGCGGTATATTTTCTGCTTTTGGGATCTAGTTTGATTTGATAATAACCTTGGTTTAAATCTAAGGTGCTAAAATACATAGCACCGGTTAAAGAATCTAAGATCTCAGTGATGTTGGGCAAGGGGAATTTATCGTTTTCAATTACGTCATTGACTTTTCTATAATCTATTACTAATCTCCATTTCTTTTCTCCACTCGAGTCTGTTTTTTTGGGAACGAGGAGTAATGGACTTGCCCATTCCGACTGGGATTCTTCAATGATGTCATTTTCTAACATTTGTTTTATTTGTTTATTTATCTCTGATTTTTGTGATTGAGGTAAACGATACGGTTTACTATATATTGGTGACACGTTTTCTTTTAATCGTATTTTTTGTTCGTATAGGTTTGTAGTATTTAAAGAGTCTCCTGGGAGTTGAAAAATGTCGGCGTATTTCGCGCAAATACTAGCAATGGACTTACTTTCCTCCTTATTTAAATTTTCTAATTTTAAAAGTGAAAATAGTAATTTTACTCTATCTGCATTTGTTTTACATTCTTCAAAAGAAAAACAATTATAGTCTCGTAATGGTCTTATTTCCGGTGTGAAATTGTTTAAAGTTATGTGTTCGTCACGCGTGTTTAATACTTTAACTGTTATTTTTCCTTTTTGGTTGTAGTTATGGCATTGGCTACAAATATTCCTTCAGCAATTTCGCTTGATAATATTACGCAATCTTTTGTACAGTTTGTAGATACATGTATTATTGATTTACTTCGTGCTGGTATTTGTATTTGATTTGAACTATTAATTCCGTTATCATTATGTTTTAAAGTTAATGGTATTGTAATTATTTTGATGTTATGTGATTATCTCTTTCTCGTAATTTATGACACATTTATTTTTTTTTAAGAAATCTTGTCCAATAATTCCGTCTGCTTGTAATGGTAATTTTGGAAATACATGAAATTTATGTTCAAAAGTTTGGTTTTTTGCCTGTAAGTTTAAAGTAATTATATTGTATGACGTTATATTTCCTCCTACTCCTAAAGACGACGGTACGTTGTACAAAGCACAACTAAGTGTCACAGAATAATTTAAATAAATAAAACGGCTAGTCCTATCGCAGTGCTAGTGATTAATAATATTTTTGATAGCCTAATTAAAGACATTTATTGCTCGCAACTAAATTGGTGTAGTAAAATTAACAAAAAAGCTCCAAATAAAAAGTGCAGTGGTTAAAACTACCCTCGTAAAAAAAAATATAAAAGTAAACAATGTTAAAGTGTTCGGCATGTGCAAAATTCATGACGCGCAACGACGGTGTTGCGTGTAACAAATGTAGCTGCCATTATCACCGCGGTTGTGTGGGGATTCCTGCGGCGGCGGCGGCTCCCCAGGATTGGAGGTGCCCGGCGTGCAAGCGGCACCAGCCGAGGGACAACAAGGCCGACACGCCGGTCAAGGGCCTCCTCGCCCAGCCAGCCGTCGCCCTGTCTGCCGCCGTGGAGCCCGCCGCAGTCGCGGTGCCCGCGGAGCCAGCGCGGCTCTCTCCGGCAGTCTCGCTTGGCGGCCAACCCGAGGACGGACAGTCGGCGCTTGGTCGCGAGATCAGGCTGTTTAGGCAGGAGCTTCAAGTGGTCCGGCATGAGTTCAGGGAGTTCCGCCAGGAGTTCCTTGAGATAAAGACAAGCCTGGCTGATGTCAGTGGTAGGCTTGACAAGTTGGACGCCCGTGTCGATGCCATTGAGAGCCAGGTAGCGGTAGGCGCAGTGTCAGCGGCGCATAGGGCTATGGAGGAGGCCATCGCGACCCTCCAGATGGAGCTGCACGATCGCGACCAAGAGTCACTCTCCAACGACGTGCAAATTTCCAACGTGCCGGAGGAGCCAGGTGAGAGCGCTCTCGGCCTGGCGACGCGCGTTTGTGCCAAGCTGGGCGTCCAGCTGGACGAGCGCGACGTGATAGCCGTCCATCGCGCGGGCCGTGCACGCGAGGTAGACCGGCCACGGCCGCTCGTGCTGCGCCTGGCGAGGCGCACCGTGCGCGACGAGGTGCTCCGGAGCGCGCGCGTGCGCCGCGGCGCCACCACGGCGGAGCTGGGGCTGGCCGCCGCGCCGCAGCGCTTCTATGTCAACGAGCGACTCACGGCCACCAACCGGCAGCTGTTTCAGCGGGCTCGCGAGGCCGCGCGCGCTGCATCCTGGCGTTTCGTCTGGACCCGCGACGGCAAGGTATTCGCCCGACGAGCCGACGGGCAGCCAAGTCATCGTTTGCGTCGATTGGTTGACATTGATATTTTTGGGCCTGTGGCAGCAGCCCAAGATCGCCTTTAGTTATTTTTGTGTTCTTTTTTTATCTTGTGGAGTCCTAAAACAATGTAATGCTTGTTATCGTTTCCCTACTTTTGTTAAATGGATATTTGTACTTGTAATGTGTAAAACTTACCGTATTTTTGTGGCCTTCTTGTTTGTATTGTATTGTTTTTGTTGTGTCATCGTGGGAGTGGATCGGCACTCCATCCATGTACCGATTTTTAACCCTTCCTGGAACAACACTATATATGTAAGTCTAAGTAAGTATATCACATTTATGCCACCATATCACTTGTTATTCTTATCTAGCTTCACTTTACTTACGTGTATACAGCCATCCTTTTGTTATTGTTCTAATATTATTTCTTGTCTTTGCGATGCTTCGTTGTAACAATTTGAAAATTGGTTTATTTAATGCTGGATCTCTCGGTACGGGGCACGACGAGTTGATTGCGACTATTACTGAGACTGACGTAGACGTTGTTGCCATTAACGAGACCTGGCTGCGGCCCGGGGAGGAAGGACGCGCGCCCGCGGTGCCCGGCTACAGACTAAGGCACGTGCCGCGACCGGCCGGGGTTCGCGCGAGAGGAGGCGGTGTAGGAATTTACTTACGCCGGGGCCTAAACGCCCGCTCCTTATCGCACCCGCCTGCCGTTCTTGTCGAGCAAATCGTCCCTTAGCTTACAACACCGCCTAAGTCATTTTTACCAACTTTACAGGAGACGTAAAAAACTGTCTATTTTAAAAAATCTGGGGATTATTCCTGTCATAACTTAATACATACTCTAGTTAGCGGTTAAGAAATAATTATTTATACTTATTTTGACAATTTACTTTATTTTAACAAATTCTAAATTCTAAAAATTTAATTTCAAATGTAAATACCGCCATTTTCGACTTGAGCGGTGTTGTAAGCTAAGGGACGAAATGTGGCTTCGAACGACCATAAATAGAAAAACCTTAATTATAGGCACCGCGTATCGCCCACCGTGGTTAAATGTCGACACTTTTTTTGACGCTATGACTGACTCGATTACTTCGTTTAGAAGTTACGACCGACTTATTTTACTTGGCGACTTTAACATAAACTATTCCGACAAAAATGGCTATAAATTTAAATGTTTGACTCAATTTTTGGCAACTGTAAACTTGACTCAACATATACGCGACCCGACTCACTTCACGAGCCACAGTGAAACGACTATTGACCTTGTGTGCACCGACGCTCGCGTTGTGACTGTGGACGTCAAGCATATCCCGGACCTCGGGGCGCATGCTTTCGTCACAGCCGAGCTTGACATTAAAAAACGGAAACCGACGCCGACAACGATTACATACCGACCACTAAAAGACATACATTTTTGTGACTTTTTCCATGACCTAGACGCGATTGACTGGGACCAAATACATGGACTGGACAATGTTAACGACATGGTGCGGCGCTTTAATGACCTTTTACTTGGACTTTTTGACAGACATGCACCGGAAAAGACGATTGTGGTGAAGGAGGCTCCCACACCATGGCTGACCGGCAACGTAAGGCTTATGATGCATCTTAGGAACGAAGCTCATGCTAAGTACAAGCAAACAAAGTCTGACGCACATAAGCAATACTACCTGGACTTGAAACACCTGGTGATCGCAGCCATACACAGCGAGCGGCGGGCCTTCTTCGATCACCACATAAACAACACCACCGACCCAAAGACTCTTTGGAAAAACTTAAAGCGTTCCGTTATTCCTGACTCACACTCGCAGCCTGACCTACCGACGCATTTTAACGACCCTGACTTGATAAACCGCCATTTTCTGAATGTACCTGGGAAACCAGAGGTCACAATATCCGACTTAACTTTGTACGAATTTAGTAGACACGGTGACGCGACTTTTACGCTCGTGCCCACGACTTCGGCAACTGTCACTAAAATCGTCACCTCTATTAAAATGACTGCTAAAGGACTAGACTCAATTTCAATTGACATGCTGCATTTGACTCTTTCGAGGACCGCTGACATACTGACACACATAATTAATAAGAGCATACTGACTATGACTTTCCCGACTGACTGGAAAACTGCAAAAGTGACCCCGTTAGCCAAGAAGCCGAACCCGGTGGACCTGTCTGACCTCCGTCCTATTAGCATCCTTCCTTGCGCATCAAAGATAATCGAGAGGGTAATTTGCTATCAGCTGTCGGAATACCTAGAGAATAACAGTATCCTACCTGAACTACAGTCGGGTTTTCGCAAGGGTCGATCGACTGCTACTGCGTTACTCGATGTAGTCGATAGCATATTACAGGCTCGGGATACTGGTAAAAGTACTATTTTAGTGCTATTGGATTTCTCTAGGGCTTTCGATTGCATTAGCGTGCCCTTGCTATTATCGAAGATGTCATTTTACGGGTTTGATGCCGCTGCGGTAAAGTGGTTTGACAGTTACCTGTCGGGTCGAACGCAGGCGGTCGAGCTACGCACAGTGTCAGGCCGTGCTATGCTGTCCTCTCCTGGTCCTGTGACCAGGGGAGTACCGCAGGGTTCGATCCTGGGTCCTCTGCTTTTTATACTGTATAGCGGTGATATCGTTTCCAGTATAAGGAGCAGTAAATACCACCTCTACGCCGATGAATTGCAACTCTACACTTCCAGCACAGTCTCAGATACAGTCACCGCCGTAGGGAACATCAATGCTGACCTCGACCGTGTTGCGTCTTGGTCGGAGAGGAGCTGCCTCGTCCTCAATCCAAAGAAGTCCAAATATTTAATATTTGGATCGAAACATCAAACTCGTAAAACTCTGGATAGCCTGGCGACCGTGGATGTAGCTATCATGGGCGAACCGATAGAGCGAGTGGTTGAAGCAAGTAACCTTGGCCTGCTTATGGACAGTGAGCTGCGCTTTGAGAGCCACGTAGCTAGAGTCGTTAGCAACTGCTTTTACCGCCTCAAAATCCTTTATAATATTCGTGATTACCTCAGTGTTGATCTGCGTGTCCACCTGTGTGAATCACTTGTACTATCAAGGTTAAACTATTGCGATGTCGTTTATGGTGGTTGCATACTTGGTCGATCCAAGAGGCTGATACAACGAGTTCAAAACGCATGTGCTCGTTTTTGTTTTAGAGTCCCTCCCCGCTCCCATATCACTCCGTATTTGAACGCCGCTAAACTGCTGAACATGTCTGCGCGGAGGCGCATGCACCTGGCGACCCTTATGTTCGGTGTGGTGCAGCATGAGATCCCGTCGTACCTCTTTAAAAAGGTCCATTTTACGAGTAGTGTGCGCCGGTATAAATGTAGGGCAATCGTGCCGTTTCACCGAACCGCGGCATTTCGGGGTAGTTTCAGGTTCGCGGCGTCCAAGTGCTGGAATGATCTCCCCCCACCCATCCAAGGAGCGCCTAGCAAGTTCACCTTTAAGCGTAAGCTTAAGGGTTATTTGTTGACGCTTCAAAAATCCTAATCCCAATCCAGCACAACACATACTTATGTTGCCGGAATCGAATAAGTATTTCAAATAATTCATCTTGAACCACGGGCCCTATACATTGAATATCATTGAGCGATTTCTGCGACGTCGTTTTTGCGCTGCAATCAAAAACTACCCTCAATTTCGTAGTCTCGCTGCTATTGCGACAAACTGCGTGATGTGGTGCGTAGTAACCAAAATCAGGTTTTTTAACCTTGTTCAAGTGACCTAGATATTCGTACTCGTGTATAAAATCCGAGTATTGTTTTTTAAGAACTGGATTTTTATTTAACTTTTGTTCAAGGCTAAGGAATCGTTTTTTAGCCATATTAAATGAATCGCCTAGTGATGTTTCCGGTGATTCACGGAATGGCATTTTAACTAAAAACCTGCCGTTCTCTAGACGTTGAGTATTTTCCTTAAAGTGTTTCTCACAGATGTGATCATCCTCAGAGTAAGAAACATTGGACGATGGGAGTTCTTCAAGCTCCCAGAATCTCGTAAGATCCTTTGCTATCTGCCTTGTAAAATTGCAGTGTAAAAAATGATTGTTACCAACATCGAAACTACCTATCGGTCCAGCTACTAACCAGCCTACCTTTGAACCTTGAAGTATAGGCCTATTAGTACCTAATTTAATTTTATTTGAAGTGATGATATCAAAGAAAACATCAGCACCGAGTAGCAAGTCAACCTTGGAGGAACGATGGAAACCGGGATCCGCCAGTTGGATATTATCCGGTAAGTTCAATCCTAAAACATTAAAATTGGTATTTGGTAACTCGCCCGTAATTTGGGGTACAACTAAACACCTTATGTTTGTACTGTATGAACTCGTTAATGAATTTAAAGTGAGCTCACAGCGATCAGTAATATTTACTTGTGTGTTATTTATGCCTGACACACAAATAGGTTTTTTATGAGTTATTGAAGTAAATCCTAACTTATTTTTCATGTTTTCAGTTAAGAACGACGACTGACTCCCTGCATCAAGGAGTGCACGAGCTATGTGAGTATGATTATTATTCATGTTAGTTATTTTTACTAAAGCAGTACAGAGCAAAACTTGATTACATAACGAGGCGGCGTTACACGCCGACCCTGCGCTTGCGACTAACGATGTGCTCGCGCTATTATTATTCTCTGACTGTGTAATTAATACTTGTTCATTTTTATGTAATAATGTATTGTGTTTCTTTTTACAGATTTGACAGCTCCCGAGGCGACATTGATCGGCGTTATGACCCCTACGCAAGCAGTTCAGACAAAGATGCAACTTCAAGACTTCATCTGACCTACTTTCGACGTTCATGGCCTTGAACCTGACGCACTCCGTAATCCGATGGCTGTCGAGGCACACAGGACACGTAGGCACATTATGTTTTCGCGCGGCTGCCGCGACGAACGTCTTCGTTATTTTAGGGTGATTTAATTTGTGATCGGGTTTGTCGCTCCGGCCGGCTTGCATTGTTTCGAGAATGTCTGCGCGATTTCGCAGGAATTTCACAAAATCAGATAGGGAAGGTAAATCGGGTAAGTTACCTTTATGCTCCTCCCACTTTCGACTAGTAACGGAGTCCAGTTTACCAGCAATCATGAAAATAATTAAGGTATCTCATTGATCGGTTGGCTGGCCTAACGTATTAAGGGCTCTCAAGTTCTTTGTTACGTGATCAATAAGAAAACGAACGGATCGATGGGATTCCCGCGTTAAACAATCTATGTTAAATAGTGCTTTCAAGTGATTATTTATAAGTATTTTTTTATTGTCATATCGTTCGCAGAGGAGGTTCCAAGCGACCTTGTAATTTTGCGATGTAAACTCGATCGATTTAATCACGACAATGGCACTGCCCTCTAGCGAAGCTCTTAAATAATGAAATTTGTTGATGTCGGGCACCGAGTCATTTGAATTAATTATGGACTCGAAGGTGTCACGAAACTCCAACCATTTAAGATAATTACCATCAAATGTTGGGAGTTTAATAGTCGGTAATTTAATGTTATCCAACTGATTACTTTCAAAGTTCGATCGTGCTGTCTTAGCACCCTCGGATCCAGAATCCTTCCTGCTGTCGTAGGATTCGGTAATCGCCTGGGCAGCTGAGATGAGAGAAATAAATTGCGTCTCAATTAAATCGCGCTCATCAATCTGTTCGTCTACGTTAGCACTTATCATCTCAATCCGCGTTTGCACTACGTCGAATTCAGAAAATAACTTTTGCAATCTAGTGACTCGGAGATCTAATTCTTTAATTTGCAACGCATTTATACTGGCCGAATCAATTTGTCGAATTGTAGAAAGATAACTTGTGAATTTTGTAAGACGCGACCTATAAGTACCTCTTTGCTTTATAAGATCTTTTAACTCATCTTGTTTAATTTCTCTGCTCTCAGCCGCGGACGCTTCACCCGGCGTCTTATCGTCCCTTGGCATATTTAAAATTATAAGGGTTAAGCAGCACTATAACTATAACTAAAGACCTTTTCAGGGCAAACAAGAAATTAGATAAGGTAACTTGCGCAATCAAACCCAATGTAAAGAGGTTTGATACTCGGTCCACCAGCGCGATGGCTTGACGCTGACACACGCGACGCGTCAGGATCGCGCAGCTAGATCCCGCTACCCGGGTCGCGAGCGTGCCGGCACGGCAGCACTCGGCGTCACACAGCTCGGGTCGAAAGGCTTCTACTGGAATTTGAAATTTTAAAAACTCTTAATGTAACTGTAAATAGTTTTACAAAAAAGGGAATCTTATGGTTTCAACTTAATTTTCACCTATTTAAACAAGAAAGTTGTTGCTTTGTAGGTAACGTTATATTTAAGCGAAGCGATAGATGATTTTAATTGTTATAGAGATTTAACTAAAGAAGGTTCTTCAGAGCTTAACCGAAGTAAAATTCTCTTAAAGCAAAATCGGATTGACAAATTTTACAAAACACAATATTAAAATTACGATAAAATACCAGAAATAAATTTGTTTTATTCTATAAGCGGTAATCACAGAAGATGACGCAACAAAAACTCGATAGATAGGTCCGCTAAATGCTAATAGCTTATTCGCATTGAGTAGATGCACCTTATAAAGCTTGCTTACTTAAAGAATACACTTAAGGCTTATCTTAATGCACAATAGCGATCAAACTAAATTAGGGAAATTGCAAATTAATGTGTTCAAGTATTAGATACGTAACTACGTATTATGGAGCACTTCTAGCATAAAATACCTGGTAAATGAGGGCCGAGCACTTTACACACACAAAATGAAGGAAGGGATTACGATCTAGAATTAAGGAAAAGATAGGATTGGGCTACTTCTCTTGTTTGAGTTGTGTTACGTAATCCGTATTCCGTATGCGTGTGGAATGTTGCGCTCGGTGAGTCCAATATGGCTGCGTAGCTTTTACTGTCCTGTCACGGTCGCCAATTGTCGGAGCTGTTATTCACGAACAGCTCAGCTTGGGGTTCTTGAGTATAAAGGAAACTCCAGCTATTAAGATAAAGTTGTAATCGACTTTAACAAGCTTTTAAATTAGATATAAAAATGTGCGCGTTGACGCGTCGGTGGTAGTTCGCGGTGTGTGTGCGTGGGGTCGCCGTCCCCACCGGGTCGAGTTGGAGCCCCGCGCTACCTCAGGCCTCTGGTGACTGCGTGGGGTTCCCCGCGCTTCCTCAGACCTCTGGTTGCTACGTGGTGACGGCGTTAACATAAAGGTTTTATTTAATTCCCTTGAATATCTTTTTATGAGTATTATTTGTTTAATAATAAGTAATTACATTTCATTTATTTACTAGTTTGTACAACGTTCCGTCCGTTTGTCACACTCGGTGCTGGCTGAAAATCAGCGCTGCAGGTGCCTAGCACCTCAGCATTATGCTGAGCCAGTGTCCGGTTCACTGCCACGAAGACACACCAACCACTATGTTTTTCTTTCTCTGTTTACTGTTTTATTATTTATGTGTCTCGTTGTGTTCAGTGAATAAATGTATTTTTCTTTTTCTTTCTCTTTCCTACTCCGTTAATGTGAGTCGTCTTGGGTGTCATATGACTACCGGCTGATATCGCTGCGTCATGTGTTATGGCGCTTAGGCTTGCGCCCGTGTCAATAAGCCATATGTGCGTTTTACCGTTTATTGCAAGCTGAACTGAATTCATATGACAATACGTTAGAATGTAGTTTTTAGGGACGAAAAAATTTTAACTCTTATGACATATCGCTAGTATTTTGTTCACTTCCTATCACCGTATTAACTTGATGACGTCTGTATGATGGATTTTGACGTCGGCCACGATAACTTGTATGTGTACGCCTGTAAAAGTTATTCGCGGTTCTTAGTGGTCGAGAATTATTTGTTTGTGCGTACTTTCCTGTGGGTTTATTTTGCGCACTTGTACCCGGTTGCGTGCGAGTGTATTTACACATAGGTGTACTATAATGTCCTCGGTAATGTCTACGGTCATTGTATCCTTTTTTCCGTAACATACATACATACATACATAACATCACGCCTTCATTCCCAGAGTGGGGTAGGCAGAGCTCCAGAAATACCAACAACTTTAAAAAGACTTGTTGATAATTCTGTAACCACATTTTGCACAATCAGGCCAAGAAGTTTACATAGTGTATTAGTGACAGGTTGCAAGCCCATCGTCTAACAATACTACAAGCTCTTATTCCCTTAGTCGCCTCTTACGACATCCACGGGAAGACATGGAGTGGCACTATTCTAACCCGGCAACCAAACGGGTTTTTTCCGTAAGTGGAACATTTGTTCCGGTCCAGGTGTGGGTGTTATAGACACTTCCTGGTCTTTTGCTCCCTGTATAGCGTCTTTGAGCGAGGTGTAATTCCGGGACGCTATAATGGTACTCAACTTATCATTTCGTAATCCTTCTGCGAACTTTGTAATTGCCGTTTTTTCATTTAAGGGTTGTAAAATGGTATAGGCTTCTGGTTTTCCATTTGCCTGCGTTATTGTGAGGTTTACAAATAGATCCTCCAATTCTTGTCCGAAACGTTCGATGGACCTATTCCCTTGTTTTGCTGTCGTTAGTTTGGCTTGTATCGCGGTTGCTGATTTAATAGGTAAAAGATGGAGCTTCATTTCATCAATTAAATCGCTTATTTTGGTATGGTTACTGGATATTCTAAGTTTGGCATTTTGCGTTAGTCTTGTCTTAATTACAAAATTAATCAATAACTTGTAGTCTGTGTCCTTAATCATTGCGGAATATAAGTCTATGGCGTCTATAAGTTGCTTTGTGACGGCTTCCGAGCCGTCCATGACTGGTAACAATGATACAGCTGTTTTTAGGTCAAAACTGTCGTTCGACGTCATTGTGATTAAATTTTTGTTGTCTTGTTCGTATGTTGTTAAAATTTTACTGCAAACTTCCTCTATTTTTAGAAAGTAAGACTGAATTAATTCACTGTCTTTTACAGATAGTTCTGATTTTTCTAATTTGGAGCTATATTGCTCTATATATATGAACAAGACTAGGGGTCTTGGGAGAAAATAAAAATCTTCTTGATGGATACGATTGTAATACTAGTTCCACAATTGGTATATGGACTTATGAAATTAAATAAAATTGCAAATAATAGTCACACGCGTATATACAGCGTGTGTCGCATTAGGCGATCGTGGCGAGAGAGAGACGGACCGCGCCGGGCGGAGCCCTATATGTGCCGTCGAGGGGCGCGGGGGCCGCGTCGCCGTGGAGCAGGTTTCATGACGCTCCCACCTCCGCTGCACCGTCGCTAGGCAAGGCCGCGACATCCTGGGGGCCATTGGAGACGTCAGTCTTCAAGTTCTTCTCGTCCAGTATGTAACGTTGCGCTTTTATAATTGACTGGAACAAACCCAAACTCTGAGTACTGGCAACAATCTTTAATATATTTAAAGGCTGGTCACTAGATTGACATTCGGTATCGATTTGCATAGGGTTGTCAGCCCTAGATTTTCTACTCGTATGTAGGGAAATGAAATTCAACTTCATGATTTATTACTGTATGTTTATTAAGAAAAATGTATAGGAAGCTTTTGCTGAAACAAGGTTTTGTAGGAATTTAGGTTTCAGGAGGAACAATGAATGTCTTCTACGATAATCAACTGTTTAATTGTTTTCTAAAATACAAATTTCACAATTTGAAAGTCAATACTTTCGGGGTAAATTCTGGGGTAAATATTGTGGGAGAATTTCTTCATCCGAGGGTGCTCCAGGGTGCTCCGTTCGTCAGCCATATTGGTTAGAGGTTGCTTACAACTGCAGCTCCAAGTTGAGTGCGAGGAGAAGCTTTGAACATCTTGTGCAGGACGGAGGTCCTAGTTTTGATAGAAGTCTCCAGTGGCTTATGTGGCAAAGTAGCAGCCGATTTAAGAATTATTTTGTGGCAGTAACAAAACCGTAAGTAGATATTCCGTCTGAATAAGACATGTGCATCATGTAGACTGGTTTCTTAACCTCGTGGTTAACTTTCAGCTCTTCAAACTCAAATTATTTGAAACCAGAGGGTTCTTTATGCCGGGACGGAGGGAAATACAGCGTTTGAGATAATCTTTATTGGATGGTCTCCGGTAAGCTCTCTTGATCTGTTACACTCTGCTCTTCGCGTAATTTCTGCCATGCGCATATCCTAATCGAGGCAATTTGCTTCTTTCCAGCTGGATGGGAATTTGGAAAGATTAATATAGTTTGGAAATTTAAAGAATTTAAATAGTTTAGGAATAGAATTTGGAAGAAGTTAAAGCTATTTCATTCGAATATAATTTAGAAGGGGATTTAGAAAACACATTTAGATATAGACCTTCTATTTTAGGGTCCAATCTTGATATTTGGCTTCCTTTCTTTGACCCTGAAAGAATTAAGCATATGTTCAGTAAATTTCACTTTCCACTAGAGATTTAGTTTGTGAATGATTAAGTAAAGGCTTGCTTTATTTTGTGTAATTTAGTAGTGCGGGCTAGGTACCTTTCACCAGCCGCCATTTTGTGTTGCAAGCCCATGACTGTCTCTTTATAAAGCCTTCTGCACCAAGCTTCTTAAAGCCCTCAAATATTAGAGGACCTTTCTATTATCTTCACGCGCTTACTGTGTGGCTTGCAAATGGAGCTTGCATAGAGTCGACGCCCAGAGTATCGCGTCTCGACTCACACTGCCCAGATCCAGTCTGCAGCCGGACAGCCCTTTGCAGGAAGGTTTCAGAACGAGGTCTGTGAATTAATTACTAGTTAGGGAAGTAGGATTTAAGAGCAAATTAAGTATTGGAATTGATGGCATTAGGTTCCTTAGGGACTAACCAACTTTGGAATAGATTATTGTGAACCTATCTTAAGAACCATATTGTTTTAAACACGACCCATGCTTTACTGAGCTGTTAATTAATTTAGAATCAAATGTCTGGTCGTTCAGGACTTCAAGGTTTACAATTAAGTATTTAATGGTTGTAAAGAAAACGTAGAAATAAAGAATGTGTTAAACTTACTAACTGGTTTCTTTCAGCTCCATAGGATAGACCCACTCTTAGTCCAAAGGTCACGCCGGACATTAGTTTTGTTTTATTATTTTTCGACATTTCGTTACATTTTGTTTACGACGTGCTCCCTTCATCTAGCCGGGTAAGGGAGGTCGTCGCAATGGCGCCCAACTAATTTTGAGTAATTTTGGATGATTTAGAGTGACTTTTGGGTGGAAATTGGGTCTGTTTTATACACATAATCTTATGCCATCAAAGTCCATTTTTTCCGTGTCTTTTTGCCACGTAGACACTGTATTTTGCCTGATTGTAGTGTAATTTAGCCTTTTTAGACAATTTCACGTTCATTTCTACAATTTCACTTCAGTTGCGAACTATATTTTTGATATTTACAGTAAAAGAAAGTAAGAAGACAATTTATTACCTCTAACTCTAACTAGTACTTTCGGTTTTGAGTGACAAGCAAGTGAAAGTGACATTACATTTCACCGTTGATATTTGAATTTACAGGGTGAATATAACTGTATATACCTAATTGTGTACTTGTCAGATTGTGTTGAGACTGTTAAACCTTGTGCATATTATTGGCATCTTGTGCAATCTTTCATACTTACCATCGTATTTATTTGGAAAGTGATAATAAAAAAAAGGAATAAACTATTATGCATTACAATATAGTAATTTGGACGTTTTGAATTGTTTTGCTTTAGGTACTAAAAAGCTTTAAATACCCTAGTAAATAAATATACACTTCTATAAGTTGCAAAGTATTGATGTCACTAAATTCACTTAATAAGCAGCAGAAAAGTTTAGTAATCAAATTAATCAATCATTAATTATTCAAGCGCGAATATTGTTTATAGTGGTAATATAATTACAAGGTTGTTGCACATAAAATAAAACACTACTCAAGGATTAAGTGATATTATAGTAATTTAATAACTTAACTTGTCTTATATAGATACAGTAAAAATTAAAAACTTGACAAATTTAGACAATTACAATTAAAAATACATACTGGTATATTACTATTAAGATACTATTAAGAAAAAACAGTAGATAGGTAACAGTTGTACATTTACAATACTGTACATTTACAATTGTTGCATTTTGTGATACAGAGAAAGGAAAAAAGAGTGTAAAAGAGTAATATTAAGAGTTTTGTGAGCCATTAATTCCAATTTAAAATTCAGAATATTTGCAATTATGGAGAGACAAATACAATTTCACTCACTTTGGAAAGATGAATTGATTTATGAGGTAACCATAAGATCTGAAACACCGTCAAATACAGTTGATGCTTTAAGGAAACAACTTAGAATTTTATGTGAGGAATGCCCCTCGGAAGCTATTCAGGACACAGAGCTGTCGGTAGACTCTGAATTTAAGGTTGTGAAAGATAAGTTAACTGAACTGGGTACAGTTGTAGATAAATACACTAAGACACAAGACAGGTACTCATTTAATAGATCAAAAGCACTGGGGTATCATTTATTTCACAGATTGACTCGAGTCCAAGTTCAGGTTGACACGGCTAAATATGCAATTAAGGCAGAACTTATGTTACAGCTTGAGACACTTTTAGCAAAAATTGAAGCTTCTGAGCTTTCTTCTGGTTTGGTTGACAACAAACAGGCACATTCTTTGGGTTTACAGGCTTCTCATGATGATACACAAATTGAGTGTTCAGGTGATAAGAATATTTCAAAGTGGGGGTTGAAATTCAACGGCACCACTGATCCCAGATCATTTTTGGAGCGTGTAGATGAACTTAGGTTGGCATTTGGCGTTTCTGATGATAAATTATTCAATTCTGCGGCACAACTTTTTGTCGATAAAGGTTTATTATGGTTTCGCGGTATCAAACACCAGGTGTCTTCATGGAGTGAATTAAAAGCAATTCTATTGCAAGAGTTTGATCCCACAGATTATGATTATAGGTTATTGAGTGAAATAAGGTCGCGTACACAAGGAATTGATGAGCCAATTCATATCTATTTTGCTGTTATGAGTTGTATGTTCGAGCGTCGTAGTTCACCGTTGTCTGAGGAGGATAAGTTAGATATCCTACAGCATAATATTCGTCCTCATTTCTCACAGCAGCTGGCGTTAGTTAGTGTATCTTCAGTAGCTGAATTAAAGCAACATTGTCGGAATATTGAAGCAGCTCGGCAGCGTACCGAGAACTTTTCGGAACCAAAGTCGACATCAAACATTTTGGGCAGTGACTTTATGTACAAAGGAAGGTCGAAGAATGTAAATTCACTTTCAGTTAGCTCTGCCAAGGGTTCCGATAATAATTCGAAGCCGTGTTCTGCATTTTCACACCGACCAAGTACATCGAATGTTAAGAAGCACACAGCTGTTTCATCCACACATGAACAAATTCCCATTTGTTATAAATGTGGCGGGACTCGACATAATTTTAGATTTTGCAAGGCAAAGCCGAACAACAACAAACAATTTAGCTGTTTCGGTTGTGGAATGACAGGTGTCAGGATTGCCAATTGTCCGAAGTGTACGAGGAATGGTAACAATAAAGGGCCCAATTCACACTATCGTAATAATCCAAAAAACTAATAGGTTTGGACTGTAGCGAGATTAAAAATAATGTTGAATGTAAACAATCCATTTCGAAATTTAATAGTTACAATTCAATTGCTACAGTTCTTTTTGCACCGAATAAGGAAGATATTAGGCCGTATTTAAAATTTAATGTTTGTGATTTTGAAATTTATGGATTATTGGATTCAGGAGCATCCGTTTCAATTTTAGGCAACAATGCTCATTTAAATTTTGTAAAATTCGGTTTTGACTTACTAAATATGCAACCAACAACATGCAATGTTGCGAATGGCGTTAAAGTCCAGACAATAGGGAATATTTTCGTTCCGTTAACATTTAATAACGTAACACATGTTATTAAGTTTTTTGTTGTTCCCGATATTGTTACGGACGTGATTTTAGGAGTAGATTTTTGGCAATCGTTTAGGCTGGCGCCGGAAATATTCGACAGCATTGAGTATACACCGACACCGGATAATTATTTTACGACTTGCAACGGTGTAAATGGAGAACAGGTACACACGATTCAGTCTTACGACCATTTAACTTTAACGCAGAAAGAGCTTGCTGACGCTATGGTAGACAAATTTAAGACCATTTCATTTGAGGAGATAGGTTTAGGTAGAACTGCTTTGATTGAGCATTCTATTGACACAGGCGATGCTTATCCCATTAAGACAAGGCAATATCCGCTCTCACCGGAGAAGCGAGCAGCCTTAAGCGCCGAGCTCGATAGAATGCTTAAATTGGACGTAGTTGCTCCTTGCGAAAGCCCATGGAATAATCCTGCCTTATTAGTGCGTAAAGCAAATGGTGACTGGCGTTTTTGTTTAGATTGCAGGAAACTTAATTCGATTACTAAGGGAGACTCGTACTCCATTCCGTACATTCCACAGATTTTAGATAGTTTGAAGGAGGCGAAGTACCTTACGTCAATCGATTTAAGCTCCTCATTTTGGCAAATACCATTGAGTGAGACGTCTCAAGAAAAGACAAGCTTTACTGTGCCGGGTCGCGGGTTGTATAAATTTAAGGTTATGCCATTCGGATTGTGCGGAGCACCTGCTAGACAGCAGCGGCTCATGGATAGCCTTATTGACCACAATATAACCAGCGACATCGAAAACGGTTTAGCATTTTGCTATATCGATGACATAGTCATCTGTTCTTCAGATTTTCAGACGCATTTAGTGCTACTTAACCGTGTGTTGGAAAAATTGAAAATGGCCAAACTTACGATAAATTTTTCGAAATCTAAGTTCTTCAGGCAGTCGCTCAAGTACCTTGGTTACGTCGTAGACGAGTTCGGGTTGCGCACTGATCCTGAAAAGGTCGCGGCCATTTTGAATTTTCCCATACCAACAACTTCTCGGGAGGTTAAGATATTTTTAGGGACGTGCTCGTGGTATCGTCGTTTTATACGAAACTTTTCAACAATAGCCGCCCCTTTAAATAAATTGACAGCGAAAGGGAAGAATGTTCCTGCCTTTCGGTGGTCTGAGGAAGCTGAAGTTGCATTCAATTCATTGAAGAATGCATTAGTTTGTGCTCCTATTTTGGCAGTGCCAGACTTTGAGAAGCCTTTCTCTGTGCATTGCGATGCGTCTTCATATGGATTGGGTGGAATGCTAAGTCAGACTATCGATGGCCACGAGCACCCGATCGCATACGTTAGTCGTTCCCTTAACAAAAACGAGCGAAACTATAGCGCGACCGAGAGGGAGGCTCTAGCTGTTTTGTTCTCTGTCGAGAAGTTTCAGCCGTATTTAGGCTCACGTCGCTTTAAGGTGATAACAGATCACGCGTCACTTAAGTGGTTTATGAACCTGGAAAACCCATCTGGTAGGTTAGCACGTTGGGGTTGCAGACTGTCTCAATATGAATTTGATGTTGAGCACAGGAAAGGCACCGATAATGTGGTACCGGATGCGTTGTCCAGGCTTATGACGGTTGACGCAGTGAATGTCACAAACGATGTGGAGAAAGATTTATGGTATGAAAGGATTGTGAACGGTTGTAAATCTTTCCCCGCTAATTTTCCAAATTTCAGTTTTAAGGAGGGAAAGCTTTACCGATTTAGTAAGAGTAAGTATAGCTTACTAAGCGAATTCGATTGGAAAGTGGTAGTTCCAAAGAGTGACCGTATTAAGATAATGAAGGAATGTCATTGTGAATCAACAGCTGCACATCTCGGTGTATTTAAAACTCACCGGCGGTTATCTTTGACATACTTTTGGCCAGGCATGCATAAGGACGTAGTCGATTTTGTGAAGGCTTGTGACGTCTGTTCGGCTTACAAGCATTCACAAAGTCGCACTCCAGGGTTGATGGGTCAGCCAAAGGTATGTCATAGACCATTCCAAGTAGTATCTATTGATTTAGTAGGTCCTCTACCACGTTCTCGGTCGAGTTACACGTTTTTGTTTGTTGTGACATGCTGTTTTTCAAAATATACCTTGCTGTTTCCACTTCGCCGCGCAACCAGCGCTTTAGTTGCAAAAGAATTTGAGAACCATGTAATATTAGCACATGGTGTACCAGAAACCGTAATTACCGACAATGGGGTTCAATTTACGGGATTACAATTTAGACAACTATTAAAAAAGTACAATATTCCTCGGGTACATTATGGACCACGGTATACTGCTCAAGTAAATTTAGTCGAGCGGTATAATAAAACGGTTATGACTGCTGTAGCATCGTACGTGGAAGAAAACCACCGATCTTGGGACGAGCAACTGCACCGTATTCAGTTTGCGTTAAACAGTGCAGTTAACGAATCAACGGGGTTTTCTCCTTTCTTTTTGGTACATGCTAGAGAACCAGTCATAAACGGCTCCTTTTACCGCAATACCGATGAGGAGTATACTGTAGGTATACCTAGGGAAGAGTATGCAGGCGAATTTGGTTGTTTAGCGAATATTTTTGAACAAGTTCGATCTTCTCTTTTGAAGGCACATGCCACAAACACAAAATATTATAATTTGAGACGTCGTCCTGCCAAGTTTTCTGAAGGCGATGTAGTTTGGAAGCGCTCGTACATACAAAGCGATGCTGATAAATTTAGGATGGCTAAGCTCGCGCCAAAGTATGAAAAGTGCAAGGTTAAGAAAGTTTTGTCACCTCTTGTTTATGAACTGGAGAGGATGGATGGACATCCAATAGGTTCTTGGCATATTAAAGATCTAAAGTTGTAGATTGAGCTGGTGATCAGTGGACGCGCGCCCCGTAATGCTGGTCATTGCTCGCCGCGCCGCTACTGTTGACTACTTATCACTACAGAACCACATGATTGGGTTAGCATTTAGTGTTGAATATTCGAATATATTCAATCACAAACTATTTGGTGTGGTGAACAGGAACAACTGTCTCACTACTTGTATTATGTGCGTGAAGTATGAAAGAATAATGAATGTTGAAGAATGTAGGGTTACTCATTCATGTCTCAATACCACCATGAGCAATCTTTGATATGACTTCAAGTAACTTAGTTTTTTTAGTTACCCGCCAAGTTATGATTATTAAGTTACATTATTATGTACTCCTGTGTTTCGCATTCAACAAGCCGAGTTAGGTTCATGTGTGGATGCGATGTTATGTTGCACAGTGTTTTATGCTTCGTTTAGTTTTGGTTATCTCCATTCTAGGTAAGAGATACATTATGATTCCTCAGACAACGCTGTCTAGGATATTAGTTTTGCATTCCTCAGAGACATTGTAAATGTATCAGAGACGTGTTTAGTTAAGTATAACTTGGTAAAAGGTTTTTTTTTGCTTTGCGGTTTCGTTACTAATATAGGTTGATAAGATTTCGTTCAGTAACGACACTGAAATGGTTGTTTTGTAGGTTTCGCCCGGACAAGGAGGGTATATATTGGGGAATGCTGATCATCGGTCCTGACTGCTGGCAATTACCTCTTCAGCACAACATTGCCGTTGTGCTGGAAAGGTAAATGGAATTGGTTTTCGTTATGGTTGGATATATAGGTTTGGGGTAGGAGAGTTTTTTTTTATAATATGTAACACACAGATTTTTTTTTATTAAATATATTTTGGATATTGAGAAAGTTTTGTGAACAGAGTGTTACATGGTTGTCTCTCGCTGTTTCTAAAAAAAGGTTGAGCACATTCTTTTAATATTTAGGTAATGTCAAAGTTTGATAAGTGTCAGAGCTTGGGTTTCATTTGGCATTGGTGGATATGACGCTGAGGGCAGCGTACGGTTCATCTACGTTGAACCTTTTCATTGGGGAGGGGAGTATTGTAACGTTGCGCTTTTATCATTGACTGGAACAAACCCAAACTCTGAGTACTGGCAACAATCTTTAATATATTTAAAGGCTGGTCACTAGATTGACATTCGGTATCGATTTGCATAGGGTTGTCAGCCCTTTTTTTTTTTTTTTTTTTTTTTTTTTTTGATGACGAAGTGGAAATGCATTTACGCATCCCCCCGATGGCCTAAGGATGACCGTGCAATGGGGGGTATAACGGACTCTCACCTAAGCGAACTACCGTTTAAAACCACTCCGGCGTAACCCTCCTGGCTGGTTAACGGAGACGCCGCGGTACCGCCAAAGCATTGCCCGCTGGGCGCCTCCCAGCCCGCTCCGAAGAGCACACCGCCAAAGGAGGAGACGACTGCGTACGCACACAGCGATCTCCCCAAGCTGGGGGAGCCGTGCAATGTGGGCCCTTCACCCACGTGGCTCCCCATGAAGTTCAGGCGATCAGCAAAAGCTGGGTTCGCCTTCCCTTCACAGCCTGCATGGAGTGTAGGGTGTTTTCCGGCAGGCTATTCCCCCCAGTCGCAGTGACCGGGGTAAGTCCACGATCCTTCAAACACCCACACTACACCTGTCTCAGGTCTAAAATGTCCTCTGAAAACAGAGGTCACTAGACCCGAGACTCACGTCTGGGCGAACCAGGGTCGCTTTCTGGGAACGGGATACGGGGACACCTACCCGAGCTCCGTCCCTTCAAACTCCCCCTCGTCGCCCCCCTCATGTGCGCTCTTTTGGGGAATATTTGGTTCCCCGGGCCCGCGCTGGCCCTGGAAAGTGGATATCCCGCCACTGGTTCGGTGGAAAAGGGAGGAAGGATGGGAGCTGGGAAGGAATGGGAAATCGGGAAGGTGGGATTGGGATAGGGACGTGCCGCTCTTAGTCTGGCCCCTCACCCCGAGCCTTTCCGGTATGGGTAGCCCTGTCCGGTATAGCCACGGGGATCATAGAGACACGCAAGCCCCCCCACCACGGCAAGGTGGCAGCACAATCGGGGGGGAGGGTTGTCAGCCCTAGATTTTCTACTCGTATGTAGGGAAATGAAATTCAACTTCATGATTTATTACTGTATGTTTATTAGGAAAAATGTATAGGAAGCTTTTGCTGAAACAAGGTTTTGTAGGAATTTAGGTTTCAGGAGGAACAATGAATGTCTTCTACGATAATCAACTGTTTAATTGTTTTCTAAAATACAAATTTCACAATTTGAAAGTCAATACTTTCGGGGTAAATTCTGGGGTAAATATTGTGGGAGAATTTCTTCATCCGAGGGTGCTCCAGGGTGCTCCGTTCGTCAGCCATATTGGTTAGAGGTTGCTTACAACTGCAGCTCCAAGTTGAGTGCGAGCAGAAGCTTTGAACATCTTGTGCAGGACGGAGGTCCTAGTTTTGATAGAAGTCTCCAGTGGCTTATGTGGCAAAGTAGCAGCCGATTTAAGAATTATTTTGTGGCAGTAACAAAACCGTAAGTAGATATTCCGTCTGAATAAGACATGTGCATCATGTAGACTGGTTTCTTAACCTCGTGGTTAACTTTCAGCTCTTCAAACTCAAATTATTTGAAACCAGAGGGTTCTTTATGCCGGGACGGAGGGAAATACAGCGTTTGAGATAATCTTTATTGGATGGTCTCCGGTAAGCTCTCTTGATCTGTTACACTCTGCTCTTCGCGTAATTTCTGCCATGCGCATATCCTAATCGAGGCAATTTGCTTCTTTCCAGCTGGATGGGAATTTGGAAAGATTAATATAGTTTGGAAATTTAAAGAATTTAAATAGTTTAGGAATAGAATTTGGAAGAAGTTAAAGCTATTTCATTCGAATATAATTTAGAAGGGGATTTAGAAAACACATTTAGATATAGACCTTCTATTTTAGGGTCCAATCTTGATATTTGGCTTCCTTTCTTTGACCCTGAAAGAATTAAGCATATGTTCAGTAAATTTCACTTTCCACTAGAGATTTGGTTTGTGAATGATTAAGTAAAGGCTTGCTTTATTTTGTGTAATTTAGTAGTGCGGGCTAGGTACCTTTCACCAGCCGCCATTTTGTGTTGCAAGCCCATGACTGTCTCTTTATAAAGCCTTCTGCACCAAGCTTCTTAAAGCCCTCAAATATTAGAGGACCTTTCTATTATCTTCACGCGCTTACTGTGTGGCTTGCAAATGGAGCTTGCATAGAGTCGACGCCCAGAGTATCGCGTCTCGACTCACACTGCCCAGATCCAGTCTGCAGCCGGACAGCCCTTTGCAGGAAGGTTTCTTCAGAACGAGGTCTGTGAATTAATTACTAGTTAGGGAAGTAGGATTTAAGAGCAAATTAAGTATTGGAATTGATGGCATTAGGTTCCTTAGGGACTAACCAACTTTGGAATAGATTATTGTGAACCTATCTTAAGAACCATATTGTTTTAAACACGACC
Source organism: Acleris holmiana (assembly GCA_949316455.1). Lineage (NCBI taxonomy): Eukaryota > Metazoa > Arthropoda > Insecta > Lepidoptera > Tortricidae > Acleris > Acleris holmiana. The sequence continues at coordinate 71,104 of CASGFW010000151.1, forward strand.
CATGCTTTACTGAGCTGTTAATTAATTTAGAATCAAATGTCTGGTCGTTCAGGACTTCAAGGTTTACAATTAAGTATTTAATGGTTGTAAAGAAAACGTAGAAATAAAGAATGTGTTAAACTTACTAACTGGTTTCTTTCAGCTCCATAGGATAGACCCACTCTTAGTCCAAAGGTCACGCCGGACATTAGTTTTGTTTTATTATTTTTCGACATTTCGTTACATTTTGTTTACGACGTGCTCCCTTCATCTAGCCGGGTAAGGGAGGTCGTCGCAAGTAAAGGGCAGAGTTATTTGACACCCCGCCTATAAGTGCCGTAGTCGTGGCCACCTCAGCCACGCGGGAAATCCCATCAGCGCCAGGGAACAGCTTGGCTACTCTTCCGAGCCGCCAGTGTAGGGGAGGAACATTGTCCTCCTTCATCAGCACCAGGTCGCCCAGTTGCAGACATCTGCCAGGAACGCGCCACTTCGTCCGCTGCTGCAGCTCCGCGATGTACTCGAGGTGCCAGCGGCGCCAGAAGTGCTGCCTCAACGCCTCGAGTCTCTGAAACCGATCTAAGCGGTTCCGGGTTATCTCCTCCAGGCTGGGCGAAGGCAGCGACGTCAGCGCACGGCCGATGAGGAAGTGACCTGGAGTCAAAGGTTGGAAATCATTGGGTGAAGAAGATAGAGGACATAAAGGACGGCTGTTTAGGATGGCCTCTACTTGACTAAACAAGGATGCCAACTCTTCAAACGTAAGATGGGCATTTCCTAAGATTCTCTTCAAATGGTACTTCGCACCGTACTCCGGACTCGACCAGGCCGCAGAAATGAGGAGAAAAAGCCGGTTGAAATTTAAATTTAATCCCCTCATTTGAAGCAAACTCGGAAATAGAACTGGACTTTATTAAATCGCTAAGTTCCCTGGCCGCTCCGACGAAATTCCTGCCGTTATCGCATAATATCTCGCGAGGCTTGCCTCTGCGGGAGATGAAACGGCGCAAAGTGAGAATAAAAGCATCCGTGGTTTGAGAACTCACGGCTTCCAAGTGTATGCACTTGTATCGAGTACATACAAAAACAACTAGGTAGCACTTGGTTATTTTGCAACCTCTTCCATGCCTATCAGTGATAAAAAATGGCCCGGCTAAGTCAATGCAAACGCTAATGAATGGGAAGTCAGGCGTGACGCGTTGAGAGGGGAGATTGCCCATGAAAGGGGCGTGCGTCCGGCCGGCGACGCGGCGACACTTCACACACTGCTGCGACACCGAGCGGGCCAGGGCGCGCCCGCCCGCGGCCCACACGAACTCCCTGAAGGAACCCAATAGCAGCTGAGGAGCGGCGTGCAGGAGACGCACGTGCTCCTGCTGGAACAGTAACTTAGTTAGCCGGTGTTTGGCCTGTAGAATAATAGGATGACATTTTTCGAAGGCGTAAAACGAAGAGTTCAAGCGTCCACCAACCCTTATAAGATCGGCATCCTTGTCATAAAAGGGATGCAAAGACAAAATTGGACATTTTGAACTTAATGGTTGGTTGTCGCGAAGAGATTTCAACTCCTGGGGGAAACTATCCTGCTGTGCCAGTCTACATAAATGTTTTAAAGAAGCTTCAAGTTCCTCAGGCTGTAGGACACCGCTACGTTTATTATTTGGGTGCCGACAGTTATTAATAAATCGCAATAAATAAGCGAACGCTCGCTGTAACCTTGTAAGTTTTGAATATCTGTCGAACACAATAAAGTCTGAACAATTTTTCCCGTTTTTATTAATTAACGTAGTATTAACATTAACCTTTAATTCTGGCAAATCGCTAACAATATTTGCAGCGAATTGCGGCCAATTGCACCGTGGCTCACGTAAAAATAACGGCCCGTTCCACCAAAGATCCAGATTGATCAGCCTACAGGCATCTACACCACGCGACGCATAGTCAGCCGGGTTCATTGATGTGGGCACGTGACGCCATTCGCTGCCTTCAGTGAGCTCTAAAATACTAGCCACGCGATTAGACACGAACGTTTTTAACTTACTGTAACTAGTTTTAAGCCACGCCAAAACAATTGATGAATCGGTCCAGTAAACTATTTGTGAAATCTGGCAACGCAGCGTTTTACAAACAGATGATGTGAGCTGAGCGCCCAAGAGTGCAGCCGATAATTCCAACCGAGGTATGCTCGTAGCAGTCGTAGCGCTCGAAGCGCTCGTAGCCGCTCCTAACTTGACGGGGGCTACGCGGGCCTTCCCGCATAGTAACCGAACGACAACGTTGCCTTGTTCATTCATGGATTTTAAATAAATGCAGGCAGCGTATGCAGCTGCACTATTATCACAAAAACAATGCATTTCAATATGAGTGGGCGATTCACAAAGAACGTAACGGGGAATTTCTAATGAAGTTAAATAGGCCAATCCGTCAACAAAGATTTTCCAGGAAGTCTGGATGCCCAAAGGCATGCATTCGTCCCAGTTGATTTTAGATACCCATAATTTTTGAATTAATATTTTTGGTATTATTGTTAGCAAACACAAAACACCTAGGGGATCAAATATTTTGCACGAGTCGGATAAAATGGACCTTTTAGTGGGATTCTCGACCCTGACCGTATACTCGGTGGGGAAATGAATGACATCTGCAGCAGAATCCCAGCCTACTCCGAGCGTGTACGACGACGAGCTAATTATCAGGCTGCCTTCGGGCTTAGGGCTCTGTGAACCGCGCAAAACAGCAGGTGAATTAGACCTATATTTTCGCAGCGGGAAGCAACCCACGGTCAATGCACATTCTACAGACTTCTTGATATAAAGTAGGTCCTCTTCTGTGTCTGAGCCTGTCAACAAATCATCGACCAGGAAATCGTTTTGAATAATGTTTTTTATTCTTTCATCGCTGCATTCCTCACCTAATTGCCATAAGCAACGCGTGCTCAAAAAACTAGCACTCGAAAAGCCATAAGTGACCGTGTTGAGCCTCAATGTTTTTAAAGGCTCATTTTCATGACTACGCCAAAGTATTAATTGCAAATCGCGGTCACATTCTTGTAGCATGATCTGGCGATACATTTTTTCGACATCCCCAGTCAAGACGTATCTATATGAGCGAAATCTCAGCAAAATATTGAACAGGGAGTCCTGAATAGTGGGCCCGACCATCTGTAAATCATTAATGGAATAGCCAGATGTGGTCGGAGCACTGCCATTGAATACTACTCGAATTTTAGTGGACTTACTGGTAGGCTTGAGCACGGCGTGATGGGGCACAAAGTAAGAAGGATCTGGAATGGCTGTCTCAGACACAGATAGGTGACCTAGATCACAATACTCATTAATGAATTGCTCATAAAGTTGCTTCAATTCAGGGTTCCTTTTAAAACGCTTTTCTAAAGCAAAGAAACGGTTTTTAGCGAGCCTAAATGAATTACCTAAACAGTCAGGTTCAGAAATTAATGGCAAGCGAACGAAAAATCTACCACTTTCGTCGCGATATGTGTGTTTAACAAAATGTTGCTCGCATTCAGTTTCAATGTCTGAATAGGGTTGAATAGGCTGGGGTATCTGCTCCAACTGCCAAAATTTAGTCAGCGACTCGTCTAGGCTATCAAATGTAGACAGCGTATTGCATTGCAAAAATGAGTTAAAAGAATTGTCGCTTGACCTTGAATGGACGCACACGGGCCCGGCAAGTACCCAACCTAGCTTCGACTTACGCATAACTGGCATGCCCTGGCCTAACGTAATCTGCTCGGATCCGATTAAATTCCAAAAAATGTCAGCACCGATCAAAACATCGATAGGACCGGGCTGATTAAAATTGGGATCTGCGAGTTTGATGTTACGCGGCAAATTTAAATGTGACACGTCAATATATTTATGCGGCAAATTACCCGAAATAGTCGGTAGAACTAAACATGAGATATCGAAATTATTATTGTTGTCATGTTTAGACCGTATTTGTACGTAACGGCGCAACGTTCAGGAGTTCCAGACAAAGGCATATTACCTACTCCCATCAAATTAACCGAATTAGGTTACGGCGTCAATTGCAATCTTTGTTTTAAGTCGTCAGTTATGAGTGACGTCATGCTTCCGGAATCTAGCATCGCCCGCACGGTGACGCTGTCGTTGCTAACAGGATTGTAAACATCAATGAGCGCTGTACTCAGCAATACTTGAGTTGAATGGGAGACGGCCATGTGATTGGACGCGACTCCGGGCTCGTTCCGCGATGGCGGCGGCGAGTCCATAACTGGTGTATTTACAGCCTGAGGAACCTCCCTATGCAATAAGGTATTATGGCGCTTCTTACAAGTGAGACAAGGTCCTATTCGGCAGCGGTGTGAAGTGTGACCCTTACGAAGGCAGTTCAAGCAGAGTCGCAACCTCGCTGCGCCGGCGATTCGGTCCTCGATGTTCAAGGACAGGAACGACGAGCAGTCGTAAATGCGATGACCGCCGTTGCAGAAGACACACGAAGCCGGAGGAGGTGAAGAAGCACCGGGAGTGGCTGAAATTGTGAAAGTTTTCATGTTCACAGACTTATCTGGCTTGTCAGAAACAAAGGGTTCGCGCTTGCTATTATTATTGAATGGTTTATCTGATTTATTGCGCTGAACTGATTCTAGGACATCAGCACGTCCCTTTAAGAATCGATTAAAATCAGCCAATGAAGGCGTTTTGTCCTCATTAAAAGAAATGTTTTTGAATTCTTCCCACTTCAAAGTAGAATTATTATCGAGCTTAGCCGAGACCATATGTATAATTAAGGTATCCCAGTGATCAGTGGGTTGCCCCAAAGTGTTCAACGCTCGCAGGTTTTTGGACACGTGATCAACTAGGTACCGCAAAGACTTAGCTGACTCGCGGCCTATGGGCTGCAAATTAAAAAGCTAATTTAAATGATTGCTAATCAATTGTTTTTTGTTATTGTATCTCTCGCAGAGGAGACGCCAAGCGTCGACATAGTTGGACTCGGTTACCTCTAAATTACTTATAACTTGAGATGCCTCACCCTCTAAATACGAGTTCAAGTAGTGAAATTTGTGAATGGGTTTGATTCGCTCGTTGTTATGAATGAGCGACTCAAACGTATCTCGGAACTCGAGCGACTTGAAGTACGAACCATCGAAATTAGCGACTTTTATTAAAGGCAATCTGAAATTAAGTTCGTTATCATGGCCACATTGACTTGGAACTTCAGACTTAACACTTGTAAAATCAGCCTTATCTTTGTCAAGAATTTTTTGAGCACAAGCTATTAATGAAACAAAGTCCTGTTCAATTTCATCCCTTGCATCAATTTCGGATTCCATTGCAGCTGGATTGTCAATTTCGATACGCGTTTGGACTTCATCGAACTGTGTGAACAATACACGAAATCGATCCAGCTTCAATGAAAGTTCGTCCATTTCTTGTGAGGAAATTACATCACTTCTTTCTAAGCCCTTAATGTAGTTTTTGAACTTTGTTATGCGTCCTATAATGGACGTTCTAGTGTTCACGTAAGAAGTCATATTTACTAGAAATATGTCTTAAAACAAGAAGAAATGGAGGAACGATTCAATTCAAATTAAGAAAATAATATAAAATAAATACGTAAATTCGTCCGGCTTATGTTCCCATTCACCGCGGCCGCTGGGGTCGGCGCGCGCGCAGCTGGAGCCGGCTAGCAACAGCTGACGTCAGAGATAAGGACTCAACCGAGCCGAGCCACGCGGTCCGCCACTGCTAAGCAAGGCGAAATAGTTACGTAATGCAATGGAATATTTTACGAAGGGAATTATGATTCTTAGCTACAAAGATGGGAGTGAGCACAGATTTAATAAAAAATGAAGTGGCAAAGTTAAGGCCCTTATTGGAAATAATTAAATAGGTACACGCATAGGCACTAAAGAAGGGCAGATTTTGGGTTTTAATAATATAGAAAATATTGCAAACAGCTCTCAAATAGGTAGGCGTTGTTAAGCTAATTTAAACATGCAATAATGCTTTAATGAATTGAAATTAAGTAAAACTATGAGCGAGTGAAATGATCGGCAATTAAATCGTCCAGTCTATAATTATAGCTTATAGCTGGCAAGGAAAAAAAGGCCTAAAATTAAGGTCACTTGCGCAACACAGGCAAATAAGAAAAATGCGACTAAAGCTTGGCATAGAAAGGTCAAGAGTGGCAGAGCTTGATAGTCGAAGAGAGTGGAAAGTTCTAGTGGAGAGAAAGGAACAAAGGAATGGTTCACTTCCCTGCTAAACCGTGGCTGCGGCGCCTGGCGGCGGCCGGCGGGCTTGAGGCGGGGCGGCGGCTCCTGAGGGACGTTGTGGACCACCACGACGCAGTTGGGATGACACGGCGTTCATATGCTTTCGCTTTTGCGTGCTCGGAATATCTTCCAAATCGGCAGTTTTGCTCAGCAGTCCAAGCGTTTCCGACACGTGGCAGCAATCCGTGACCTCCGTCCGTCCTTCTGGGAGACTCGCGTAGCGGGCGTAAAAGCTTACGCAATCACGTCGGGGTCACCATGAACAAGACTAGGGGTCTTGGGAGAAAATAAAAATCTTCTTGATGGATACGATTGTAATACTAGTTCCACAATTGGTATATGGACTTATAAAATTAAATAAAATTGCAAATAATAGTCACACGCGTATATACAGCGTGTGTCGCATTAGGCGATCGTGGCGAGAGAGAGACGGACCGCACCGGGCGGAGCCCTATATGTGCCGTCGAGGGGCGCGGGGGCCGCGTCGCCGTGGAGCAGGTTTCATGACACTCCCACCTCCGCTGCACCGTCGCTAGGCAAGGCCGCGACAATATATATTTCGTACTGCCTATATAATGTTTTTACTTGTTGAAGTTTATTTTGGCCAATAGCCTCAGTTCGGCGTTTTGGTCCTAACTTTCTAATATCCTCTTGTAGTGATTTTAATTGGTTATATAACTCCTGAATTGAAGTCATTAATAAATTTTACTAATATATGGGTTATTAGTGCAGACTAATTTTGGGTAAGCAAACAATACAAGGTTTTACACAGTTATAGTTAGGGTTATCTTAAATTGATACCTTCATAACGTTGCTGTGCTGTGCTGTGGTGTAGCTGTGGTTACGCGCTGTTGGTGGGTAGCTGCTGCTGCTGCGTGGACTTGTTGCTAGACGATCTGCTCTGGCCGGTTCCGCATCGTTGCTGCTACTGCTTGGCGCTCGATCTTTTTAGTTAGACATTCGTGAATCTTCTTCCACAATGCATAGATGAATATGATGCATACGACAATGAGTAGTGTCGTGGTCAAATACACCGTAACTTTGCCTCTGTAGGTTTGGCTCGTGGTTGCGTCGTTGGACTGGCCGTTCTGAGCGATGATGACCTCTTATTTTTTATCTTCTTTCGTGCATTGATGTCCCATGTCTTGCTTGGAGCTGCGGCGGATCGGTTTTTCAGCTGGTCCCTTGGAGCTGGCTTTTGCTGGCTGGAGCTGGCTGTTGCTGGCTGGAGCTGGCTACTTGCTTGGTTCGAGCGGCGGCGTGCTGACTGAAGCTGAGGCTGCCTCGAGCAGCCCTATCCTGGCAAGGTCGCCATGAAGTGTAGGGTGAGAGGTATAATGACAACTCAAGAGTCTGGAGGAATACTGTCCTTTATTGGTAAAATTGTACAGCTTATATACTATGGTTTCTAGTCATTATCTAGACTTAGGGTAAATAGTGTGGAACTTATGATTAAGCATTGTCAGCGGATTTAAACTATAAAACTTAATAGAGGCTATAAAGTTTTATAGCATCGTTAAACTAATAATTAGAGAAGAGGTAGGTATCAGCAGTATGTATCAGCTGTTACATTGGTGACCTCACTACATTGGGCTGCTTCTAAGGACATATTTCATGTCACCCCTGCTTCGTACGGCAACTGTCTGTTGAAAAGTTCTCTGGTTGACTTTATGGCTGTTCATGACCTTAAGCAGTTTAACGCCATCCCAAACTCAAAAAATCGCATACTTGATTTGGTACTTTGTAATACAGACACTGTCAAGGTACTGGAGAGTGCATTTCCCATTAAGCATGTAGATGTCTACCACCCTCCTCTAGACATACTAGTGGAGTTGGCAAGCAATGCTGTATCTGAAATAAATAAGTCAAAACCAAAATATAACTTCTTTAAAGCCGATTACGACGCTATCGTGGAGGCCCTAAATAATGTTTCTTGGGTGGAGGAACTTGACAGGTGTATTCATGTCGAGGACATGGTCGATAAATTGTATGAAAAGTTAAGAGCAATAATAAAAAAACACATACCAATGACAACTCATAATAGAAATGGGGACTTCCCCATTTGGTACTCAGCTAACTTATTACACCTCCTGCGCAGGAAGCACAAATATCACACCAAATACAAAAAATATAGCAATCCTTTAGATAGGTTGGAATATGAGTATTTGCGGTTAGATTGTGACAAGGTCATGAAACAGTGTTACACTAAGTACATGGAGTCAATGGAAAAACAGATAAAGGAAAATCCCAAATGTTTCTGGACCTATATAAAAAACATGCGCAAAAACAGCTCTACTTATCCACCTGAAATGGTCTTTGGGAATGAAAAAGCTAATAACTCGGTGAATATAAGCAATCTATTTGTAAAACATTTGTGTTCTGTCTTTGACAGAGATAATAACGCTAATGTCGGTGATTTGCCAAATACAATGGCGAGTCAGGAGAAGTCTGATTTATCTTTCACGCGGGACGAAATCGTAAAACACTTGAGGAAACTCGATATTAAGAAAGGAACTGGTCCGGATAATATCCCTCCACTATTCTTAAAAAAATGCTCTAAGCCTCTGTCACTGCCACTTATGAAATTTTATAATAAATCACTCACGTCAGGCATTTTCCCTTCATATTGGAAGAAAGCCAGGGTTGTTCCCGTATTCAAAAATGGTAAACGTCAGTTAGTTTCGAATTATCGGTCAATATCCATATTATCGTCAATGGCTAAGATTTTCGAGAAATTGGTGTACAAGCGTATCTTTAACCAAGTGAAAGATCATTTCTCTCCGTGCTAGCATGGCTTTATGCCTTACCGATCCACCTGCACCAATCTGGTTAGTTTTGTTTCGGATCTCGCAGAAGCAGTTGACAGTGGTTATCAGGTCGACGCAGTGTACACCGATTTCTTGAAAGCCTTCGACAAGGTGAATCACAGAATCCTTGTAAATAAATTGCATGGTTTTGGTATTTGTAGCCCTATGTTGGACTGGTGCAAGTCATATCTTGAGAATAGGCCCTCAATTGTAGTGATTGACGGGGCTCAATCTGTTTAAGTTATAGCGCCTACAAAAACTTAAAGGCAATCTTTCGCTCCCACTCGTCATAACTATAGATTTAAGTTAGTATAGGTTATAAAAACTTCACTTCAAAATTTTCTGTAAGACTGTTAAGTCATTAAAACATTGGCTCTAATAATTTAAATACGTTTTTAATTCAAGACCTGAAATTTACTCCCCCACATGGTCCTTCGGAACTGGATATAAGAAAATTACCAGATAAATTAAAATTGGAGTTAATTAATGAAGAGTTAACCTAATTGCACTGGACGTACTCTCAGGACAAAAGGAAGTTCGTCGTCATCCTAAAAATTTTGGTCGGGATTCAGCAATTATTGGACAGTAATACCGGATTAACAGTGATAAAGTGTTATTTTCCATTTACTTTAACCCAACACTCTAAACCAGGTATAATTTAGCGTATTTAAATACTGCGATAAGGTTAGTACATGTGCTTTTAAGTTTACCATTACTTTAAGTTTCAACATTAAAGTTAAGTGTTCCGTTTGTATTTATCATAATTATAGCAAGTTTATTATTACTTAAATTAAATTTAGGTAACGCAAACGCTTAATTTGTCACTCTTAACTTGTTGAGATAGGTAAATAGTCTGCAATTAAAATGATAGTCGCCATTTACATACTTTAACCTTTTAATTTAAATCAGTTAGGTCAATGTTTTTAATTATAAAGGTAACTAACAGGAAGTATAAGTAATTAATTAAGTAAGATATAAGTAAAATCTGAATTAAAACTAAGTATTTAAATGTTACCACTAAAATACAACAAAGCTTATTGTGTAAAATAAATAACTTGTCATATAAACTTAGTTATCGAATTAGCATACTGAACTTATAGGTTAGAATAATATACGCATATCTGAGCTTTTGTTAAATAAATTCCAGGTTGAAAACACTCGTCTCTCAGAATGGCCGATGAAAAGGAATTAATTAGAATGCGTGGTAGTTACAAAAGGCAATTAACTACATTTTCAAATTATTTAACGACCTTGGATCTTTCTTCAATTACTACAGCAGAGGTGAACGAGTTACAGTTGCGTATTGGTAAGATAGATTCGTTGTATGTGCACTATGATGATGTCCAGATGAAGCTTGAATGCATGGCTGATGACATGGAAGCTCGAAGTAACGAGCGATCAGATTTCGAGTCCCAATATTACTCAGCGCTATCTCAAGCACAAGACATGCTAGCTAATTGTCCAAAGAAGCAGGATAAGTTTGGGTCTGCCGAAAGTGAACATAGTTCACGCTCCAGTAGGAATCATAAGCTCGTCAAGCTACCAACTATACAGCTTCCTAAATTCTCAGGTTCCTATGAAAATTGGTTGGAGTTTCGTGACACTTTTACCAGCCTAATTCATTCAAATGACGAGATAGATGATGTAAATAAATTTCACTACCTTAGGGCTTCGTTGGAGTCGTTTGCAGCAGTGGTTATTCAATCCATTGAGTTCTCGGCTAAGAATTACACTGTAGCATGGAACCTTTTACGTGAGCGGTTCAATAACAAGCGCTTGTTATTACAAAATCATGTCTCAGCTCTGTTCAATATCGAACCTATAACAAAGGAGTCATCATTCAACTTAAAACGGGTCATTGATCAGGTTAATAAAAACTTACGTTCTTTGGAGTCTTTAGGCAAGCCAGTTAAACAATGGGATACTCTGCTCATTCACATCGTTACACAAAAACTCGATTCAAAAACGTATCGTGAATGGGAAGAGTACAAAGGCCGCCTAGATAAAAACAAAGCGATTGACTTCGATACTTTCTTAAAATTTGTAAGAGACCGGGCAGATTTACTCGAAACACTAGAATTGTCGACCAATAAAGTGAATACACCTTGCAAAACACCGCTCAAGATAAAATCTATGATTTCGGTACAGGAAGAAACCTGGATGCAAAGTATGCAAACGAAAACATCACACACTAATCCATATGACCGATTTTAAGGCCAGACCTGTTGTGGATAGTAACAGCTGCACGTCCGCGCTGAGCGGTGGAGAGCACGTGACTGCGCTCGCGCCGGCGCCCGCTCGGTCGGTGGCTACTGGCGTCGAGCCCCGTATGCCTGTAACGTTGGCTGCGAATCTCGAAACCTCTTCATCCTGACATGGACAGGACGTACTGCTGTCTACTGCGCTTATTAAATTATTTGATGTCAATAATCGCGAACATATTGCTCGCGCCGTTCTAGACAGCGGCAGTACGTCTTGCCTAATCACAGAAAAAATGTGCCATAAGCTTAACATTACGACTGATCTCGTAAATAAATGTGTACAAGGCATTAATAACACGTCATCGCCTATAGGTAAAATGTGTAGGGTGTCGATGAAATCATTGAATGATTTATTCTCGTCACACTTACAGTGTTTTGTTTTACCGTCAATTACGGATGATATTCCTCATAGTCAGGTTAATTTGTCTAACCTACGTATTCCATCGGATATTTCTTTAGCAGATCCTTATTTTCACACGCCAGCTGAAGTAGATTTAATAATTGGCGCTGATCTGTTTTGGGATCTATTGGGTACGCAAAAAATCAAATTAGGCGACGGTCTGCCGATACTTTGTGAAACCAGACTGGGTTGGCTGGTTTCAGGTCCAATTACAAGTTGCCATGTATCGTCGTTGCCAGATAAAATAAAGTGTAATTTTGTAACTGTATCGGAATCAAAAACTACAGAGTTGTTTAATGATGTGGACGACATCCAAAACCAATTGATGCGTTTTTGGCAGCTCGAAGAAGCTCGCCCTCAGTCGTCTCATTATTCTCCAGAGGAGAAATTATGTGAACAGCATTTCATTGATCACACAACTCGTTTAGAGAATGGAAGCTTTTGCGTACGGGTACCGCTTAAACAAAGTCCTCAGGTACTAGGAGAATCCTTTCAGCGAGCTAAACATTGCCTTTTATCATTGGAACGCAGATTTAAACAGAGACCATCATTTCAAAGGATGTATAAAGACTTTATGTCGGAGTACCAATCTTTAGGTCATATGGCCAAAGTTAATCTCGCTGAGTTGGACCACGACACTTACTTTATTCCCCACCATGGTGTTGTCCGCGAAAGTAGTACCACTACCAAGTTAAGGGTTGTGTTTAACGCGAGTAGCCCCACGAGTTCAGGTGTCTCGTTAAATAATTTACAGATGGTTGGACCTACTGTCCAAGATGACCTGTTAGGCATACTTCTCCGTTTTAGGTTTCATAAATATATTTTATCAGCTGACGTCGAAAAAATGTATAGGACGATAGCATTGCATCCCGCTGACCGTAATTTGCACTTGATTCTTTGGCGTGATTGTCCTTCCGATCCCCTTCAGGTGTATAAATTAAATACAGTGACCTACGGGACCGCTAGTGCTCCATTCTTAGCGACTAGATGTCTTAAACAGATAGGCTTGGAATCAGGGGATGCTAAAATTAGGGATATAATAATTCACGACTTTTACGTCGATGACCTGTTAAGTGGAGGGGATGACTTAGATGAAATGATTAAACTCCGCCAAGGAGTAAGCGATGCACTTGCTGCAGCATGCATGTATTTAAGAAAATGGAGGTCTAATAACCCGCGATTAATGGATGCGTCGTCTCAACCTTTAGTAGATTTAAATATGGGTACTACAGAGACCAGTAAAACTTTAGGTCTAGGTTGGCATTCAGATACTGATCAATTACACTTTCCGATTGCCCCATCGGTATCAAACGGCAACACCAAGCGCGACATGCTGTCGGTCATTGCTCAAATCTTTGATCCACTAGGTCTACTAGCTCCTTTTGTCATCTCAATGAAAATGCTTATGCAAAGATTGTGGCTACATAAATTATCATGGGATGAGCAACTACCGCCGGAAGTCACGAGGCTATGGAAAGATGTTATTACAGGTTTGCCAATACTTAACACGATTTGCATACCACGAAGGGTAGTGTGCGAGTCTTACAAGCAACTCGAGTTGCATATTTTCACGGATGCATCAGAACGAGCATATGGGGGTTGTGCATTCGTTCGTAGCATAGACCATAAGGGTAAGGTTTTGGTTCGACTGCTTATGGCCAAAAGTCGAGTTGCTCCCATCAAACCTGTGACCATACCAAGGTTGGAATTATGTGGTGCGTTAGTTGGTGCTCGCCTTTACGAGAAGATTGCCAACTCACTCAGAGTTCAAGTAAACAGGACGGTATTCTGGTCTGACTCCACGATCGTTTTAGGATGGCTGAAAATGTTACCCACAAAGCTTCAACCCTTTGTCCGTAATCGGGTGGCTGATATTGTGGAGATCACAGGTAATTGCGCTTGGAGACACGTTCCCACTGATCAGAACCCTGCCGATCATTTATCCCGGGGATCGAAATTAACTCGATTTCGTCCCTAGATATGTGCTGGTCAGGTCCAGATTTTTTGAAGCGAGACGCTTCAACTTGGCCGTTAAACCCAGGTACAAATTCAATATCACTCCCTGAGGTTAGACCTGAAGTCGCCCTGCATGCCCATAAATGTGATAAATTAAAACCACTGATCGATTTTAAATAGAAAATAGAAATAGAAAATATTTATTCAACGCACACTACACAACACAACAAAAAAATAAACATATGAAAAACAGAAATCATTGCGTTGAACAGGATCCCTCTCAGCATTGTGCCGCAGTCAAACCGCGGCGCTGATTTTCAGAGGGACCCTGACTTAAAAAACTAACCTTAATTAACAGAAAAAACAAGTAACAGTAAACAGGCAACAGGTAACATAACAAACACTAACGACAATTTGACACAAGTAGACAGTACACACTTAAAAAAACTGACTGATTTTGATAGGTTTTCGAACTTTTCGCGTTTAAATCGTACGGTTGCCTACATTTTTCGTTTTATCTCTGCTTGTAAGAAACAACCAATGTTAACTAGCTACCTATCTGGCGACGAATTAAAGAAATCTTTAAATTTGTTAATTAGGATTTCGCAATGTGAATCGTTCCCTGAGTTTACACTCTTGACACGTAAGCATAGTATACCAAAAAAGAGTCCGTTACGTAAGTTTAATGTATTTCTGGGTAACGATCATATAATGCGTGTTGGCGGACGTCTCATAAACTCGGACTTTTCGTATGAGAAAAAGCACCCGATTCTTGTACACGCTAGTCATAGGTTTACAAAATTACTGTTCAATTTCGAACATAAGCGGTTGCTTCATGCGGGACCGCAGCTGTTACTGTGCACAATTAAGGATACTTATTGGCCGATAGGAGGTCAAAATTTGGCTAAAGCTTGTTTTAGGCAGTGCATGCTGTGTAGTCGGCTAAAGGGACAAGTACTTACCCCTTTGATGGGAAATCTGCCTAAGCACCGGGTCTCTCCTGGAGGTTTTCTATTTGATTATGTAGGTGTCGACTACGCAGGCCCTTTTATGTCAGCTAGTCGTAAGGGTAGAGGATGTAGGCTGGTGAAAGTTTACGTTGCCGTCTTTATATGTTTTACCACGAAAGCAGTATACTTGGAGTTGGTGGGTGACTTGACGAGCAATAATTACCTATCCGCATTGCGTCGCTTTATGTCGCGTAGAGGAAAGCCTAGCCATGTTTACTCGGACAATGGGACATCATTTGTGGGCGCGTACAATGATCTGTCTAAGTTTCTGATTCAACACTGTGACTCGTTGGCTGAAACCGCAGCCAATGAAGAAATAAACTTTCATTTTATTCCGGCATATTCACCGCATTTTGGCGGTCTCTGGGAGGCGGGTGTTAAGTCAACAAAGTACCACCTAAAAAGAGTGCTGGGAAATTGTCATCTTTCTTACGAAGACTTTAACACTGCGTTGGTTCAGATCGAGGCAATCTTAAATTCTCGACCACTTACACCACTGTCATCGGATCCAAAAGATCTATTGCCGCTAACTCCTGGACATTTTATCATCGGACGGCCGCTAACTTCTCTTCCAGTGCAAGACCTCCGAGATTATTCTACAAGTCATTTAACTCGATTTAAAAGGATCGAACAACTCCGCCAGCACTTCTGGTCTCGCTGGAGCAAAGAGTACGTGTCAGAACTCCAGCAGAGAGTAAAATGGAGGTCCAATGGGGACTCGTTGCGGCTGAATTCATTAGTCGTACTCAAGGAGGAGAACCTTCCTCCATTAAAATGGCGATTGGGCCGCATCGTCACTGTTCACCCTGGTCCAGACGGCATCAATCGAGTGGCAGATGTGAAGACAACAAATGGAATTGTTCGCAGGGCTTTCTCGACCAACAACAACAACAACAACAACAACAGCAACAGTGTTCGCATTATTGTGTTCCGGCGTGGGGATAAGACAACCGGTGAAATTACTAGCATAGAGGCATTCCATCTTAGTCCTCAGGGTTGGCAACGCATTTGAGGTCTTAGGATTATAGTCTTGAGAATTCAAATGTGTATGGGTCTCAGATTCCACTTACCATCAGGTGGCCTAAAAAAAAACATTAACATAAAAAAAAAAAAAAAAAAGAAAAGTAAAGTCGAAGATTTGTCCTCTGCCAGAAATCCAAGACTGTTGTTGAAAGCCAAGCTTTCAACGCCCGGGGGCATGTTTAAGTTATAGCGCCTACAAAAACTTAAAGGCAATCTTTCGCTCCCACTCGTCATAACTATAGATTTAAGTTAGTATAGGTTATAAAAACTTCACTTCAAAATTTTCTGTAAGACTGTTAAGTCATTAAAACATTGGCTCTAATAATTTAAATACGTTTTTAATTCAAGACCTGAAATTTACTCCCCCACACAATCTGAACCTTATGTGGCGCATTCTGGCGTACCACAGGGGTCAAACCTGGGCCCGTTATTTTTTAACCTATTTGTTAATGACATTCCAACTCAATTTGAGCATGCGGCCGCTTCCCTGTTTGCCGATGATTTGAAAATGACTATGGTCATTAAAACTCAGTCCGACGTAGGCCGGTTGCAAGGTGACGTTGACAGACTGTTGGAGTGGTGCGATGACAGCAATATGCTGCTTAACCCGCTAAAATGTTACCACATTAAGTTTGGCTGCAAGCGCAAGCCCATCGAGTCTGAATATGTTATTCGAAATGAGAGCTTGCAAGAGGTTCAGGAAGTTAAAGACCTTGGATTGACCATGGATAGCAAATTACGCTTTGTAAACCACATAGACAAAATGCTGGATGCTTCTTACAGATCGTTAGGGTTTGTGCTAAGATGTGCTAAAGAGTTTAGAGAAAATTCTACATTGATTACTCTTTTTAATTGCTTCGTAAGAAGTAAATTGGAATACTGTAGTATGGTGTGGAACCCAAGTTATAAAGTGCATAGCGACAGGATCGAGCGACTGCAAAAGACCTATCGCTGCAAAGAAAGTTACCAGCCATATGATGGTAGGCTTAAACGTTTTAAATTAAACTCCCTCAGCAGTAGGCGCAGCTTGCTGGATCTTGTGTTCTTGTACAAATTATTAAATCATCAGGTTGACAGTTCTATGCTCTTTAATAAATTTAGCTTGAAAGTGCCTTGTCGAATGCCGCGCCACCCCTGCGCTCTGATGCACGTACCCCTCAGCCGGACGAACGTAGGTGCGCACGCGCCCGTCCCCCGGATGGCTCGGCTCGCCTGTACAACCGGCTCACTAGCCGACTCAGCTCGGTGGATATATTTCATGACAGTTTGCCTGCTTTCAAGCGTAAGATAATATCTGTTGACGATCTTAGTTAGGTCTTAGTTAGGTCTTAGTTAAGTCTTAGTGAAGTCTTAGTGGGTCTTCTTTAGGTCTTAGTTCGATCTTAGATAGTACAAGTATCTTTAGATAGTACAACTCTCTTCTGTAAAATATCTGTTAAAGCATGCTGTGCTCACCTGTAATTGGTGGAACAATTACATTTAAAACCAATTGTGATGTATATAATACTAAGTTATTAATAACATTGTATCCACTGTTGGTGATCCTAAAAAATAAATAAATAAACATGACATTTTGCAATGTCAAGGCTGCAATCCCAAGACTGCAACTGCGTTGCCAACCCTAATAATTACACCGCTTGTCTCGTCCTTCCCACACAACAACGCGAAAATATGATAAAGACTTAAGAGGATTTTGAATTGACGCTCAAACCGCGTAGCTTAGAAGGAAAACGTACAAACCTGGTTTTCCATAATATCTACAACATATTCAAAAATTGTTAAAATCGGACTAGATTTAAGGGGAAAGAAACGCTATCGCTTTTTGTATGAACATTTTCAGCTTCACAATCCGATGATACTTTATATTTTTATTTTATTTTTAACAAGCTGTTTTAGAGTTGTTGGTGTTTCTGTAGCTCTGCCTACCCCACTCTGGGAATGAAGGCGTGATGTTATGTGTATGTGTGTGTATTTTTAACTATAGATGTGAAAATTAATTATTTTAATTGCTCGTAAGGTCTGTTTTATAATGTCGACATTAGGTGCGATCACCGAATAATAATAATGTAGATGTTGAACCATCTAATTACGAGCACGGCAGTTGCAACGGATTGCCGTACTCATAATTTGATGGTTTGTTTGAAATTTATTATGACAAGATTTACTAGTATTAAGTGCTCAACATTTCTTAAAAACATAAATAGTCGTGTCCTCTATGGATCAAGACCAAACTAACGAATCCAAGCTCAGTGGGTCTACGTTAAGAACAGCGAAAATCCTGTTGCCACTGCTACATTAAGACCACAATATCATGAGATCAGTTCTGTCACAATAATATTTTATTGATATTATTATTATGATCGTAATTCGTTCAAAATTGTTTCGCAAGACGTGACGCAAACGTACATACTAACATACAAATAAAGCAAAATTAGGTGTGTAAAAATACGACTGTATACGTAATGTCATAATTATTCTACTTATATCATACTAATGTTATAAATGTGAAAGGTTGGATGGATGGATGGATGTTTGTCGTTCAATTACGCCTGAACTGCTAAATGGATCTGGATGAAATTTGGCACACAGATAGATTATACTCTGCAATAGAACATAGGCTAATTTTTATCCTCAAAAATAGGACGGTTTCCGAGGGAGTATTGAGATCGATTGGGACAGAGTCGCGCGCAAAATTATGTGTAGCTTAAAAATCATGATGCTTCCGTTTTCTGTCCTCGCGCCGTCGAAGGACGAGGAATAAGTGGTTTGATTATCCTAAAGTTAACTGTTGGGGAATTATTTATAAATAAATCTATAATTCAAAATTCAAGATAGCGTCTCACGCCTCTCTACGATACGTCACGTCACGCTTCGATAACATCCATCAAAAATATTCTATGCTCCACCTTTTGGACTAAATATCGCAATAGTTTAAAATAATGTAATAATAATTATTTATGTGACTGGTACATAATTGATGTAAATGTAAAACTGATAATGTGTGGTAATATTCGCAATATTCGTACGGCAGTTAAATCTGTCGCTCAAGATTTAACTGAGATGGTGTAGGCCGCATAAACCTGTCTGTGGGCTCTATGCTCTTCGATCAGCAAATAGCATAAGATCATACATAGCATAAAACGAATCTAGTAATTGTAATTGGTTTTACTTCTATTGCAATCGTGGACGACTCGTCTGCCTGTACCTACTATCAAGTGAACTAGTACCTTTTTCATAGCGAACAGAGACCTCTCGATTTCCCCCCGAACACTGTAACCCCCAGACCGATTCGCTCATTATCGAACTTAAATTTGTCTTCACCTTGTCTACTCTTTTAGAAAAAATCATAAAAATCGGATCAACAAAACTTAGGTAATTGACAAACACTCATACCAACATACGAGTGTCCAATTAACTGTGAACCCTACTTCGTTCGGGCGATAAGAGATATCATGACGGTAATCACATACACACTCTCATAATAACATCATGCCTTCATTCCCAAAGTGGAGTTGGCAGGGCTACAGAAATATCAACAACTGTTCTCTAAAAAAACTTGTTGATAGTCCTGTAAATAACCTAAATTATTAATTTACTAAATTAAAGTTGTCTAAAGGGCCTCTGCGTGTTGGGTTCGGCTTCATGTACGTCTTCCAAAGGTCCCGGACTTCCATAGTTCGGGGTAGATGGCGATGACCTCCACGTGCGGGAGGCGGGGGGAAGTTTGGTTAGGTTACGATCTGTCCAAAGGTCCGTCCGCTTCTCCGGTCTACCCTGGGCAACACCATTAGTGACTGGTACTTGTACCTCTTGCTAGTGGTGGCTAACACCTGCCCTGTGTCGTCAGGAACTGTGGGTGGACCTGACGACCTATTAACACCCACCTGCGCTAGGGCCTGCGCAGTTGAGCGCCGTAAGCCGGGATGAAGGGATCCTGGGGATTGAGCCGAGCCAACCAGCGAGGCAACACGTCTACTTTGGCCCGGATTTCAGGCGAAACGGTGGCCCTTACTACTAGCCATAATAAGGGTAATGGTCATGTGTCATACCGTCTCTGGGACACGGCGAGAGTTGTGGGGTCCCGTGGAGGTAGTCTAACTGCCGAAGCGGAAGGTGAAAGGCCATGCTAAAGGAGTAAGCGAAGACGATCCTGGCAGGGGCGGTCAGACCTGGCCGACCCCTGTCCCGTCTAGCGAGCACCCGATGTCGCGCAAATAACTAACCCTGCAATTCTATATCCTTTCCGGTAGTCCTAACGACCAAAAGCTCATTTATAGCCGGTAGGCGTTCCCATAGTTGCGGGCTCGAAAGAGGGTGGGAAGCCGGAAGGATGAATTTACTAATTTTAAAGACATGGAAAACAGGTTCGTAAAATACTCAGTGGCTGCGCCAGGAGCGTCCAACGCTGATGGCAAAGCCAGACAAACCGGGCAAGCTGCCCCTAAAAACCCCAGTTCCAAGGCGACTGGTGGCTTGCCGACCTCGGTCGGCAGCGTAACCAAAGCCAACGGTCAATACTGGTTCAAGGGAAAGGCCAGAGGTGGAGCTGCGGGGCACCCCCCAAAGCAAAACCGAGTGGCCATCCCTCAACAGAGCGCTGGAGTCGACCTGGTTAATCCCAAGGCCCAGCCTCAACCTACTCCAGCTGAAATACCTGGGACCTCCCGGGATTTCCCGCAGGCCAGGTCTTCTGGCATGCCAGCTGGAACACAACCGTTCGCGGATTGGATTGTGGAGGATTATAAATCCAAGAAGCGACCCAAGTTTCGTCCTGCCGATCCCGCGATTGTCCTACCTTTCCTTGTTATTCAGCGACAGGCAGGAAAGAAGAAACGGCCTAAGCCAAACAAAAGCCAACGGCGTGCCGCTCGACTAGCAAGAGAGCAGCTGGAGGCAAGCAAGGTCACCGCGTCCGATCCGAGTACAGAGTCTCCATCTGAGTCTATACCGGATCCGGTACCAACCTGTCAGGAAGCCCCTGGTAGACATTCGGCGAAGAGTATGGGGGCAACTCCTACTACTACCGCTGGGTCGTCGGCCAGGACCACAGGTAGGGAGGGTGCGGGACCCTCAAAACAGAAACGACCTGGCAAGAAAGCTCGAGGCGCTGCCAAACACACGATGGACGAATCTCTATCGCCCAGACTGGAACACAAGAAGTAGCGACTCGAGGGTTCTTGCCAACCTGGTGTGTCGTACTCCCAAGCGGCTAAGTCCGACCTGGCCGTTGTCATCACCGACGAACGTACGGGTCACATACCGAGGGAGTACTCCAATGCCATACTCCGCGAAATGCACACTGCACTAGCGGAGGAGGCTAAGGCAGCCACACCATCTAACAAGCCACCTGGCTTTGACGGCAGGCCTATCTATGCGGAGGGTCAGTTGAAGTTGTTCCCGCAGAACGAACACTCACTGACCTGGCTCCGAGGTTGCATAGATGGCCTCACACCGCCAGCTGGCATAAAACTGGCGGTTATGCGCCAATCAGACCTGGCCGGTAGAGTCCGCTGCGGGTTGTTCAATCCTAACCCAGAGGAATCGACCACTTGGAGGGACATCCGCGACGCTGCGCATGGACTCGCCTACCAGAATGACTGGGCCCAAGTCGGTCGATGGACCATAACGAAGGTGGACAAACAATCCGAAGGGTGGTTTGTCACCTTCTCCGTGCCAGAGGACCTTGTCCCCATCATCATGGCTAAGAGGAGATCTCTGAACTGTGGGATGGGGCAAGTATACCTCAAGTTCAGAGGACCAGGGAGGAAGTATGTGGAGCACCCTCCCGTGCTTGAGGAAAGGACTGTTCCTGGACTCAAAATAACGGGATCCCAACTTCCCCTTCGCGACAAAGTCAGCCCGACTGAAGGCGCGGGTCATGCACCCGCCGACCCAGACACCCAACGGGAAGTGGCCGACCTCGAAGATGATTTGCTGGACTCCGGTGACGAACCGGGTGTGGCAGTCTCTGAGGGGGAGGAGCTATCCGGAAGGATGGAAGTCGGGCTGAACCTTACAATGGAGGATGGGGAGAGCCTACTCAATGCATCCAACACCTCCAAAAAACTGCACCTGGACTAGCATTGTCCAGGCAAACCTCCAGCACAGCGTCTCTGCATCAGCGCAAATTAGGCGGTGCTTGGAGGATCTACAAACGGCCGTTGCCCTCATACAAGAACCTTGGGTGAGCAACGACCAGATACGAGGACTCTCTAATACAATAGGTAAGTTATACTTCTCTACGGAGCATCCAAATCCAAGAGCATGCATCCTTACTACTGGAAATATTGTGGCACAACCGCTAACGGAATTCTGTTCTAGAGATCTGTACGCGATACTGGTCCAATTACCACCATCTACAGGCTGCCAAGAACTAGTCCTGGTCTCGGTGTACATGCACGAGGAGGACGAGCCGCCGCCCCACGAACTGCACTTGCTGGTGAACCACTGCGAGAGAGCCGGCCTCGAGGTCCTCATAGGGACCGACTCCAACGCACACCACCCACTCTGGGGTATGGAACCCAGCAACAACAGAGGTAGGATCTTGGTTGAATACCTTATATCTACAAGCCTCAACATCATAAATATAGGGTCGGAACCGACTTTTGTAAACAGACGATGTAGAACGATAATTGACCTAACCCTAGCCACGGAAAGAGTCAGCGAACTGATTATGGAATGGCGGGTCTCGAAAGAGGCATCCTGCTCAGACCACAGATGGATTCGCTTTGACCTCAAGACATCGTTCCCCGCACCAATTCCCAGACGGAATCCTCGGAAGACAGATCGGAGTAAATTCAGGTCAGTCCTCGGTAAATGTCTCGCACGTTTACCACCGATGGATGACTTTCAGGATACGTCGCAAATTGAACAACAGGTAAACAACCTTACAAACACTCTGGAGAACTGCTACCATGAGGCTTGTCCTCTGAACCCACAGCCGAGGACATCCGTTAAGGGTCACCCGTGGTGGGGACCAGAACTGGAAAGACTTCGGGGTAAGGTCAGGCAACTTCTCAACAGGGCTATGAACACTACAGCTGAACTGGACTGGGACAACTACTACGAAGCCAAGGCTAAGTATAAGAAACGCCTACGGTACTGGAGCTCTTCGTCGTGGAAGCGCTTCTGCAGTGGCATTGAAACATTAGATCAGGCCAATCGGGTAAGAAAAACTCTGTCGCGTAAATCAACGTCACAGTTGGGAACGCTACGCATACCCGATGGCTCCTACACCTCCTCTGCTGCGGAGACACAGCGGTTTCTGCTGGAAACTCACTTTCCTGGCAGTATAATGCTGACCGATGTAGTATGGCAGGAGGAAGAGCACACCGCAGCAGATTCCAACTGGCTCATTGCTGAAAGGGTCGTCACTTCAGATAAACTAAGATGGGCCATTAACAGTTTTCAACCCTTCAAAGCGGCAGGTCCCGATGGGATCTTTCCTGCTCTCATGCAATGGGGACTGGAACACATTCTGGTGACGTTAACTAAGCTGCTAAGAGCTTGTCTGGCACTTGGATACGTACCCAGGAAGTGGAGGGAGGTCAACGTTACATTCATACCCAAACCAGGTAAGAGCGACTACACAAACGCCAAATCCTTCAGACTAATAAGTCTCACATCTTTCCTTCTGAAAACGATGGAAAAATTGTGTGATAGGGATCTGAGGGATCGGGCGTTGAGGGACATACCTATGCATGGTAATCAGCATGCGTACAGTTCAGGTAAATCTACAGAATCGGCTCTCCATATGGTCGTGGGCCGAATCGAAGAAGCAATCAAGAACAAGGAAATGTGCCTCGGCACATTCATTGACATTGAAGGCGCCTTCGACAAAACACACTTCACCAGTATAGGAACCGCCCTGGGTAACCATGGAGTGGAACCTGCCATAACTAAGTGGATCACCAACATGCTGAATAAACGAATCGTGCGCTTTGCGGGGGAGTCACAAGCCGCAACTGTGGTGAGGGGATGCCCCCAAGGGGGGGTTCTTTCACCGCTGCTGTGGAACCTGGTGGTTAAAAACCTTATCACCAAGCTCAACTCTGAACGCTTCTTCACGATTGGTTATGCCGACGATCTGGCCATACTGATAACAGGTAAATTTGCCAGTACAGTCTGCGACCTGACACAGACCGCTCTCCGGATGGTGGAGCGATGGTGTAAGGAATTTAACCTGTCAGTCAACCCAACTAAAACAGAAATGGTAATGTTTACTCGGAAAAGAGTTCTTGGCAACTTTACCAAACCTAAACTACTCCGGACAGAGCTTCAGTTGCCACCTGAGGTAAAGTACCTAGGCCTAACACTTGATAGTAAACTGAACTGGAGTAGCCACATCAACAAAATAATAGAAAAGGCAAGTGTTGTCTTCTGACAGTGCAGGAGAATGGTAGGGAACAGGTGGGGTCTCTCACCTAAAGTTATCCTCTGGCTGTACAAGACAGTAATTCGACCTCTTTTCTGCTACGGGGCGCTGGTCTGGTGGCCAAGAACTAACCTCACTACTGTCAACAACAAGCTGCAAAGTCTCCAGAGACTCGCCTGCATGGCCACTACCGGCGGCATGAGGACAACACCGACTGCTGCCATGGAGGCTATGCTTGATCTACCTCCGCTTCACCTCTATGTTCAACAGGAGGCTGCTCTATCTGCGGTAAGGTTACGAGCTCTTGACCTTTGGTTCAACCACGGAGTTCAACACGCAGCCAGCCTAGACAAGGTATACGATGAATTTCCGTTACTAAGGGCGGGTACGGATAGGATTCCTAAACGAATGATCTTCGATAAGAATTACAAAATTCAGTTATGCGAGGATGACAACTACGAAGGCCTGAACCCTAGGGAGCTAAGGGTCTTCACTGATGGTTCCAAAACTGACAAAGGAACAGGATCTGGTACGTTTTCAGATGACCTGAACATGTC
The DNA here is from genome assembly GCA_949316455.1 of Acleris holmiana. Lineage (NCBI taxonomy): Eukaryota > Metazoa > Arthropoda > Insecta > Lepidoptera > Tortricidae > Acleris > Acleris holmiana. The sequence goes on from CASGFW010000151.1 coordinate 95,733, forward strand.
AATTTCTACACCGCTTGGAACCCACAACACGGTATTAAATTTCAGGCCGAATGTATGGGTATCATAACTGCGGCGATTGCCATTTCTGCTAGGAAGGTAACCAATACCTCCATCCGTATCCTTTCTGACAGCATGGCAGTGCTACTGGCCCTGAGAAGTCACACCTTCACATCAGGGCTAACCTACGAGTGTTACAGACGACTAATGGAGGTATGTCAATGCAATCAACTGACCCTTCAATGGATTAAGGGTCACAGTGGATCCCGAGGTAACGATGCCACGGACCAACTTGCCCGCCGAGGATCGGATATGGTGGCTGTAGTGTATGCGCAGTGCGTAGGTATTTGGTTATTTCTATAATTAAGAGTTACGGGTAGATATGTAAAATGTATCACTGACAGTCGGGAATAAATCGTTCAGCAGCCATACACGCCTTTCCTTGTGTTCCCCATTAGAAATACCTCAGTGGCGACAGGTTAATAAAATATTATTTAATTCGCGTGCATAACTGCAAATAACAGTCAAGTGAACAATGTCGATCGGCCGGTTAAGTGAATTTGATGTGGAAACAGGACAGTGGTCTTCTTATATAGATAGGTTGGACATGTACTTTAAGGTGAATAAGGTGGCAGATGATTTAAAGTTGCCGACCTTAATTGCATCTATGGGAGATGCGGCTTATGAGCTACTCGTTAACTTAGCAAGCCCAAAGAAACCGTCCGACCTACCGTTCAGTGCAGCGAACGAATTTATGCGTCAGCATTTACAACCGACGCCATCTTCGTTGGCAGAGAGGTACCGATTTAGACAAAAGAGACAAGGAATAGGGGAGGACGTGGCGTCTTACGTTGCGGAGTTAAAGAAGCTGGCTCGGCACTGTAAATTTGCGGAGAATTTAAATGAAAATCTGCGCGATCAATTTGTGTGCGGTCTCAGGAGTGACGTCATCAGGCAGCGGTTGTTCGCGGAGAATGACTCTGTCACTTTTTTAGAAGCGATCAGGTTAGCTAGCTCTCTAGAAGCAGCAGAGAAAGACGCAGCGGTTGTGGATGGTGCACCTACGTCAAGTTTGGTGGAATCGAGCAGCACGATTGCGATACATGCGCTTACACCGAGCGCGGGTCGCGGCGGGCGGCCGCCCGGCCGCGGGCCCGGAGGCGCAGGTGCGAGGCAGGCGAGTTCGATGACGCGCGGCTCCAGCGCGCCTCGGACACCTGGGGGAATGACCTGCAGAGCATGCGGAGCAACCAATCACAGCTATACAAGCTGTCGCTTCCGAGAGTATACGTGTAGTAAATGTCAGCTTGCGGGCCATTTGCGTCGAGTGTGCACAGAGTACCATGGGCAACCGTCGCGAGGTGGAGCCCCTCAACGTCACAGAGGGCAGGGGCAGTACGTATACTTCGGGGACACCGGCCACGAGTCCAGTGACGAGGGCGGAGACGACATCGAGGAAAAACTGAATCTCATGGGGCTTAATAGTTATAAGCCAGTAAGTTTGCAGATTTGTATAGATAACATAGAGTTAAGTATGGAAGTAGATACTGGTACAGCTATATCTTGTATAAATAATATTACCTATATGAAGTATTTTTCACATTTAGGTATCGAAAGTGACGACACAGTTTTGAGATTTTATGATGGTACCAAAATCAAACCGTTAGGGATTATTCGGCCATTGGTTCGATACCAGGGTCTGGAAAAGCGGTTAGAGTTGTTTGTAATACAAAATGGTACTACGTCATTAATAGGGACACAGTGGTTAGCCGAGCTCCGAGTTGATATACCGTTGTTTACAGGTAACCGAACATGTAACGTTAATTTTGCACCTATTAATTTTGCACTGTGACATTGAAAGGGAGCGCAGGTCGCTGGCTGTCCGATGCAATATGTTGGCCCGCAGGTTCGCACGCTGTACACGACCAGTAAAGGTGACGCTTTTTAAAGCTTACTGTCAATCCTTTTACACGTGCGGACTGTGGGTCAATTTTACTCAGAGGGCAATCAGCGATCTGCGTGTCCAATACAACAACGCCTTCAGGGTGCTGTTGGGGATGCCGTGGCGCTGCAGTGCGTCGGGAATGTTCGCGGAGGCGCACACGGACGGCTTCGCCGCAATAATGCGCAAACGGTCCGCCTCTCTCCTGGCGAGGCTCCGCGCTAGCTCCAACAGGATCAGGGACCGCTGGGACTCCGCGCTGCTGCGCCGGTGGACGCAGTTGCATGTTTTTGCACCAGCAGTGTGACAAATAGTCCCTTTAATTTTAATTTAGATTTTAGTTTTAATTTTTATAGTAATTTTGTTTTTGTTCTAATTTTAATTTAGATTTTATTTTGTACTGAATAGTTATATGGATTGACATCTGAAATAAATGATTTGATTTGATTTGATTTGATTTGATTAATGAGGAAATATGTAATATCCTCGGCAGGTATAAGGACCTATTCAGCGGCAGCCTGGGGCGGTACACGGGTGGCAAAGCGACGCTAAGAGTAAGGGAAGGGGCGACACCGGTATTCCATCGCGCGCGGCCGGTGCCGTACGCGCTGCGCGAGCGTATCGACGCAGAATTGGACGCGATGCTGCGCGCCGGCGTCGTCGAGCCTGTCGACTGCTCCGACTGGGCTTCGCCTCTGGTACCGGTAACCAAGGCCGATGGTACGTTGCGCATTTGTGCGGATTATAAAGCGACTCTTAATCCCGTCTTGCTGATTGATAGGTATCCACTTCCAAAAATTGAAGATGTTCTGGTAGGTCTCAACGGAGCACAGTTCTTTAGTAAGATCGATTTATCTCAAGCTTACAATCAGGTGGAGTTAGATGACTCAAAAATGTTTACTGTTATTAATACACACCGGGGTCTGTTTCAATATAACAGGTTAGTATACGGACTGTCATCTAGTAGTAGGTATTTTTCAACGCATTATGACAAGCCTGTTGGGGAACATACCCAATGTACAGGTGTTCTTAGATGACGTCATAATAGGTGGTAGAACAGAGAGTGAGCATTTGCAAGCGTTAGAACTAGTGTTCCAACGGTTGTCTGGCAGTGGCCTGAAGCTCAAGAAACAAAAATGTGTGTTTTTCGTAGACCAGGTTACCTATTTAGGGTACGTGGTATCAAAAGAAGGCATTAAAGCTGATAAGTCAAAAGTTAAAGCTATAAGCAAAATCCAAACACCTCAAAATGTTAGCGAACTACGTTCATTCATAGGAATGGTAAACTTCTTTTCAAAATTTATTAAAAACTTTAGTTCACGGTTAGTACCGTTGAATAATCTGTTGCGTAAAGGGGTAGAATGGCACTGGGATGAACAATGCGAACGAGTTTTTGTAGAAATTAAGCAAGCGTTGATGGGTACCGGAGTGCTGGCACATTATGACCCGAAGAAGCCACTAATAGTCACGTGTGACGCGAGCCCGAGGGGGGTGGGCGGGGTGCTGGCACAGCCAGGGCCGCAAGGGGAGCGACCAGTGGCATATGCGTCACGCTCACTCTCTTCGGCAGAGAAGAACTACTCACAGATTCATCGCGAGGCACTTGCGATTATCTTTTGTATGCGTAAGTTTCATCAGTACATTTATGGGAGGAGTTTTATCCTACGAACTGACCACAAACCGTTAGTCTCGATTTTAGGGCCGCATAGTGGTATACCTACTATGACCGCGAGTAGAATGCAGAGGTGGGCCGTGATTTTATCTGCATATAATTACGAAATAGAGTATATTAAAACCACGGATAATTGCGCAGACGGGTTGTCACGCTTACCGCAGAGGGTATCGAATGGTCCAAACAGTAATGAGGAGTTAATTCCCGAACAAACTTACTTGCATTTTGTACAGGATAGTTTGTTACTGGATTACAGTACGATTAAAAAGCAAACGGAGAAAGATCAGATTTTAAGCAGGGTACTTCATTATATACGCGAAGGGTGGCCGGAAAAAGTAGATATCGTGAACTTGCAGCCATACTACAATAGGAAGGCGGAATTATACGAGGAGCTCGGTATAGTCATGTGGGGTCACCGGGTGGTGATGCCGGAGGGCGGCCGGGAAAATGCGTTAAAGCTTATCCATGAGCCACACATGGGGATCGTAAAGTCGAAGGCGCTGGCTCGTAGTTATGTGTGGTGGCCTGGCTTAGATGAGGCGGTGGAGCGCGAGTGCCGCGCCTGCGCCACCTGCGCAGCGCAGGCTGACCCCTTGGGCCTGGCCCACGCGGCCTTGGTCCCGGCTCCATCTTGACTTTATGGGGCTCATTGGGGGAAAAACGTACCTTGTGATTATAGATGCAACATCAAAATGGATAGAGATATTTCAGGTTCCGAGTACGGCAGCAAGTTATACAGTAAGTAGGCTTAGTGAGCTATGGAGTAGGTGGGGTATTCCGAGGCAAGTAGTTTAGTTACCGACAATGGGCCACCTTTCACTAGTACTGAATTTGGGCAATTCTTGCAGAGGGACGGTATCCAGCATATATTCACAGCCCCGTACCACCCTTCTTCAAACGGGGCCGCTGAGAATGCCGTTAAAACTTTAAAAAGAGTTATTAAGAAGGCAGATTTTGATAAAACTAACGTAGAACGGGCGTTAAACACATTTTTGTTATATTATAGAAACACGGAGCACAGCACTACTGGAGTAAGCCCATCATCATTACTGATAGGACGACGGTTAAGGACTAGGCTAGACGCTATAAGACCTGACACGGGGGCTAGGGTGCAGCAGGCTCAACGGAAGCAAGTACAGGATGCGGGGGGCGTAGAAAGGAAGATGACTGTAGGGGATAACGTTTGGTATAGACAGTTTTTAAAAGGGGAGAAGTGGTTGCCCGGCACGATTGTGAAGTCAGCAGGCCCAAGCGATTTTAAAATCCTAGATGGTAGTGGTAAAGAGGCGCATAGACACGTTGATCAGCTAAGGCGTAGGACTAGGAGTTCGCTTGTATTTCCCACAGGTTCCGTAGCGCGGGAATCCGCTGCTACTCCGGTCGTAGCTCGGTCGGAGCAGCCGATGGTGTCGGCGTCGCCGGCGCGGGCCAGCGGGGGCCCGACCCCGCCGCCGCCGGGCGATCAAGGTTCGGACGGCGACTGCAACGACGAGGAGTTTACCACGCCGCCGCCCGCCCCTGTACCGCCCCGGAACCGCCATGTTAGGCAATGTAGATTAGGTAGAAATATTAATTATAAGTTCTAGTTAAGTCAGGAAATAGTACAATAGTAAAGCACAAATAAATATCAAATAAAATTGTAATATCAAATAGTGGTGGAGGGATGTAGTGTATGCGCAGTGCGTAGGTATTTGGTTATTTCTATAATTAAGAGTTACGGGTAGATATGTAAAATTTATCACTGACAGTCGGGAATAAATCGTTCAGCAGCCATACACGCCTTTCCTTGTGTTCCCCATTAGAAATACCTCAGTGGCTATAGGCCCCGAACCGATCATTCTAACACCCTTTAGCAAGGTTCGATCCCTGCTGCTCAATCGTACCAAGAGATTGCACATTAAATACTGGGTGAGTCATGATAAGTGTAGACAGGCGAGAGAAGCACTGCCTACTATTAACAGTCGACTCTCCAGGGCACTCCTCCGTCTTAGCAAATCTCGACTGAGAACGGTGACTAGTGTCCTAACTGGCCATGGACCATTTAACAAACATCTCTTTAACTAAGGTGTCACAGACAGTCCTCTGTGCCGAGCGTGCATGGAGACAGAGGAAACAGCCACTCACGTCGTGCTACATTGCACCGGGGTGGCGCAGTACAGGGCTAAACACCTCAGTTTGGTAAGGTGTCTCCCCGAGGTAACCACAGACATCAAAGGTTTGGTGAGTTTCCTCGAGGAGTTGGGATGGCTTGATTAAACACAGAAATCCCACCCACACGCAAAATAGGCGCTAGAAGTCGAGTTGCGGAAACCAGCCCGCCTTTAAAATACAAAATACAAATCCATAGTTCGTGTTAGGTAGAGACATACAAAAAGGATATACCACCACCACTAAATGGCACCGTTTGCATTGTTGTGTTTCGGTGTGGGGATAAGACAACCGATGAAATTACTGGCATAGAGGCATTCCATCTTAGTCCTCAGGGTTGGCAATGCATTTGAGGTCTTAGGATTGCAGTCTTAACAAAAATACATTGTTTTAGACTTAGATAATTATTATGTACATGTACATACATACATAACACCACGCGTTCATTCCCAGAGTGGGGTAGGCAGAGCTAGTGAATTACTAACAACTCTAAAAATACTTGTTTATAATTCTATAACCACATTTTGCACAATCAGACCAGGAAGTTAAAGAGTTATTTGTCAAAAAAAATCTTGACTGCTCTTGAGATAACTCATTCATAGCATCTATTTGATCGGATAGGAGGGCGACAATTATTGAATAAACTACAAATAGCAAGTGCATAATTATGGGCTACTCAAATGAAATAGTAATAGATTTGGCAATGCAACACTGAGCTATCGGTGCCAAACTAGGCACAGCCCGTATCTTGAAAACCAGGAGTACAGATAAACAATCTCGATTTAAAATGAAACAAAACTATAAATAAAAAATTAAGGGTGCATGTGAGTGTGTGTGTTAAGAGGCCACATATGCTATCCCACGCCCACACAAGAATCAAAAGGGATGACTTTATGTGCTTCCACGCGAGGAACGTGGAATGGATATAGTTTGCGCGCACCTTGATTGCAGCGTCTAATTTAAATAATTGCTGTTTACTTTCAAACCACAATATTTATGAAATATTGTTTACCAGAATTAATCAAAAATCATCGTAAAGATTGTAGGGTAGCGAAGATTCAACCAAAAACATGCGAAAAAGGTGTCATTTGGTTTGAAAAATGAAAAGTTACAAGGATTTTGTTGTGAAACACTCCATTTAAAAAAAATGTCGTAACATTTCAGTCGAAATCGCGCATAAAAATAAAGGGCCCATATTCCCCGATCAAATTAAGTATTTATTTTAATACGTTAAAAAATTAAAACTCAGCATGTTTAAAAAAATAAAACTAAGCTACTTAAATGTATTTTAATCCGATTCATTTATAACACTATTACTCCTTGAACAACGATCGTCACTGCTATCATCCGTTACGTTTATATTCGGCCGCGAGCTCATCGATAACGTACCGCTTTTTATGTGGTTTACTTACTTTTCGTAAATTTACCAACTCCGCCTTGAACATCTTCATGTTTGCATCTACGCCAGATCGTTGTAGCCATGAAGCGATTTCAGCTTACTCTCAGACTTTGCCGGTTGCTTATCTATTTGCATCGAGTGATATGGGGCGTTGTCCATAATTATAACGGATGGTTCAGGAAGGCAACACAACATGGACGAAAACCATTAAGTGAAATTTTATCCGTTCATTTCTTCATAATAGTCTCCTGTTTTATTTTTATGCGAAACCCAGCAAGGTATCTTCGAAGAACCCGTTCGCAGTCCCGGCGTGACAAATTATAAGCCTGGCTCCTTTTCCAGATGGAACTTTAGACGTAGACGCAGCGTAATTATCGGTCCAAGAACGGCTAACTGTATGATTGGCATTAAGCCATGTCTCATCCAAGAAAACCACATTCTGCCAATCTTTTATTTGTTTTGCTTGGAGTAAAAAAGTATACCTTGCCGTCATCAGATCGTACCTTTCCATTAATATTTTGCGTCTATTAGCATTCGTGTATCGAAATCCAATTTCTTTTAAAACTGTTCCTAAAAAACCTTTTTTGCCAAAAAACAAGCCGGCTTCTTTCAGGGATTCTACTGACTTCCTCCTCATTGGATATTCTTTGCGTAAATAATAACTGCAGACATATCTTCAAATAGCATCGGAATCAAAACTATAAATGCCCACAATTGATTTTGATCGTTTTTTTCTTATTTGGAGTCTGAAGAACATTATCTTCCATGCCAGTGTCACCATATTTTTCTTTACTTATCCTGATGACAGTTCGCTTTCTAATATCCAATGCATCAGCTACACGATCAAGCACTTGTGTCAATGGTAACAAAGGCTCGCTATTTTGAGCCACACGTTCAAAATATTTACGTAGCCGAAGAACGAACTCACGCGTTTGACTGTTTAAAACAGTCTTTTTCGTATGTTTGGGCATAGTGACGAGATCCTCATCAGTAGACCTCGTTATCTCAGGGCAGTGACGTCAAAATAGGGAAACATGGGGGTCATTAGCAAAGTTTGATATTTATTGTAAGTAAAGTCGTTGTTTTTTCAAAAATTACAATCACATATTACAAGAACATTACTATTTAAGTTTTTAACTTACATTCAACTCTTTCACTTAAACATTCACACATAAAGTTATAATTCTTTCTATAATATTTCGAGATCATTTCAATATTTATAGGTATAGACCTCCTTGGTCAAGGGTGACCCGCTAACTAGACTTATTTATTTGCTATGGAAATTCATATTGACAAAGTACATCAATACTCACAGTATGTGAATTTACGGTTCGCGTGATTTTGCTTTGTTATAATGGAAAAAATAAAGACAAAATACCTCGTCTATTTTGTTTTTTTTGATAAAAATTGAGAGTGAACTGTTTTTTTAATAGTGAAATTTACGAATGATTCCAAAAAAATATGACATAACCATCTTAATAAAAAAAGACACAATGAGTTTGCAAGCGGTAAATCATATCCAGAGCAGTTTAATTTGGACCTAACAAAATGTATGACATCCTCGTCTGTTTGTTATCAGATTCCCAATAGTACCAACGGTAACGTGTTTTGAAAAGGGTAGGTTCATTTTATTGTTTTTCAAATGTGCCATTTCTCTCATACTGCTAATAAACTTAAAATAAGTGTAAAAAAAATCCAATTGGCCACATACTGTCACATGGTGTCCTGCCCGGAGGGGTACAACAGGTGACAAAACAAAATAAACGAAATAAGTGACAGAAAGTTTGCAGAGTAAGATACCGGAGTACCAATGGAGTTTACTGGGACCATACAATCAGGAGCTTAATGAAAACAGGTTAGTAATTATCACAGTCTTTATTCCTTTGCAGCTCTATACATGATGTTATGAAATTGTGAACATAACTTTGCACATAATTCCTACTCTACAAGAATAGATTTAGCTCAGCGGAAGGCTGGTCGTGTTACACAAAGTAAAGGTTCTTATGTTATGAATTCACAATTCTTAGGTGGTAAGTTGTTAGTCCCTAGTTATAGAGTTGCCGTCAATTCCAATCTACGAGTTCAAATAATTATTATTGATATCCTAATTCCCTAATATATAAATATTGTCTACAGACCTTGATCTGAAGAAAACCTTCCTTCCTGGACGATCAACTTAATGTGGTCCGCGGTTGACAGACTGGCGGAGCGGTCCCAACACCTGCGTCGCAAGCCACAGGATCCTCGGTCAGCTCACAGCAGCTTGTCAAGGTCTAACAGAATCTTCGTGCCTATGGCACGCCTACCCCAAAGGTGGGTTTAACCAGTTAAATCCTACTTCCCTACTTGTATGACTTTACTGAATGGTCTTAATCAAAGATTTATTACTTACAGATTTAAAGAGAGTACCTGCCAAACACTAATCACTTAAGAAACTACTTCATAGCTTCCAGTACCTAAATATGGTTGGACCCAGAATCGGAATAAACAAAATGTATTTCAAAATAAATTTGTCCAACTATATTGGCGAATCGGAAGCTAACTTCTACTGAGAATATCTAAAGTTCAGAACCTACAAAATTTGGAAATAGCTACTTAAAGAATACTGAAATTAAACAACCACAACTAGAAGAACAAGTTCAAGAAGACAAAACCAAAAACAAACAAGAACCCAGTCCAGCTGTAAAGACAGAGAGAAATTGCTCTGATTAGCACTAAGGTTGGAAAATATTTGAGACATGTGGACAGACATTTTGGTTATAAAAATATGCATCTTACCGGAGAACTTCCAGGAAAAGCCCTGGTAATCTCGACGCTGTGACATTCCCTCCTCTCCACGTGTGAGAACAAACACTGAAAATTCACCATTAGGTCAGAGAATGGCACATTAATTGCAACAAATGCCTCCATCAGAAAGGATGTTATTTATTCCTACTTACAAGTTTCTTTCTCCGAAATATGACTGAAAATATGTGCTATATCTCCACAGCAGGTGCTTGGTTATATTATTGAGGCTGACTCTCTCAATGTTATCTGGTTAAAATCTGATTTCGTAATGAGCCATGATCCTGATCAATGCCAGACAAAACAGAATGCAGCTAAAATGCATAGAACCAAAATGCTAGACAAAATTAGTAGATATAGATAATTTACCTAATTAATAGATTACTTATATGAAATTTACTTTTGGCTCAAATGTGTTTGTTTAATGTTGGTTTGTGTATTTATTATTAAAAGAAGTCTTTAAATTGTTTTGTTTATTTATTAACTTGCTATCTACTATTTCCTAATTTTGTTGAATAATTTCTGTTATCTAGTATCGCCCTAATTCAAAGGTAACGCGGCAATACCAACATAATAAAACAAAGGTGTGTCATTTATAGTATAAATCAAAACAAACAACGGTAATGCCAATATCACCAAAAAATATTTCCCCAGTCTTTAGGTTCTGTTTCACGCAAGAAATGCTGCGTTACAATACTCCCCTATTTTGACACTTGTGACTGTTACGTTAATGAAAGATCAGAATACTGAGCAGACTGTTTATTTATAGAAATGTACAACTACCCGTTATTTCAATATCAGATCATATGCATACCCACATAACACTTCCCTCTTATTTACTAAATACCTTTGACAATATTTAAGAAATATATAGTTACATTACAATCACGTTTATATTTAAGTTACACAAGATTATATTTTCCCTTCCCCCACCATTAATCACTATTTAATTATAGGTACTTTTTAACCGGCGATTCAAAATGTATAGGTAGTATGTTTATGTCTACATTATATGAAAACATTTTTTATTTTATTTTACTGATAACAACCACTATTACTAGTTACATACCTATTCTAATGGGTATGTAGAATATTCATACTGATACGACATATATAATATCTATATACTTTTTACAATGCACATCAACGCATGTGAATGTTGAGAGTTGTTTTAACAGCAATATATCTTATACTAATACCTATTCAAAACAAAGTTATTTGCGGAGTGACAGGACTATTACAATTAATTATCTATTTGTTTTATGGAATTTTTGTAAGCAGCGCAAAGCGGCTTGGCGCCGAGTTCGAGCTTCGATTGCCAGCGGCGGGGTCGGTGGGGTTCCCTGGTGAGGCGAAGCGTGCCCCGCACCTTTAACTGGAGACGTTTGAGGTTCCGGCCCCTCCTCCGCAAATTGCCATTCATCAGCTAGAGTGTCTCCGCCATTCATATTATTTTGAGACCCAGTATTTTCCTTAGAGACTGAATCGTCGTTTTCTCTTAATTTTGATAACGAGAACCGGTTAGATCGTTTTAATATTTGATCTATGTGCCGCTTATGCAAGTGACCATCCTCCGTTCGAACCTCATATGAAACAGGGCTCGGGCGTTCTACGACCACCCCTTCGGTCCATTTCCGGTTTCCCTTGGAGTAGTCTCTTATGATGACAAGCTCCCCGGGCGACACGTGACGCGGCCTCGCGGCGTGGCGCTGTTCGCTGGCCGCCTGCCGCTCGCGCACGATCTCGGCTGCGTCGGGCCGCAGCAGGTCCAGGCGCCCGCGCAGCCGCCGCCCCAGCAGCGCCACCGCCGGCTCGCGTCCGGTCGTGCTGTGCTCCGTGTTCCTGTAGGCGAACAAGAACCTACTCAAGGCGGTGTCGTCGTCTTGCCCCTCCACGTTCGCTTTTTTTAAGGCCCTTTTCACGGAACGCACAGCATTTTCCGCCGCACCGTTGCTCGCAGGATGATATGGAGCCGTGAGAGTGTGCTTTATACCGTTCCGCTTCAAGTATGATCCTAGTTCAGCCGAGGTGAACGGAGGCCCGTTGTCACTAATTACTCTTTTGGGCAAGCCGAACCGAGCAAACATTTTTCTAAAGCATGTTATTACAGCTGAAGCGGACGTATTACACATTTTCTCTGCTTCGATCCACTTCGAATGAGCGTCTATTACCACTAAATAATATTTGTTTTTAAACGGCCCTAAGAAATCGACGTTGAGCCGCGCCCAAGGCTCCGTCGGCCACGGCCACGAGTGCAGCGGCGCTGGCGGCGGCGCCGGCCGCACCGAGCGACACGCCGCGCACTCTTGCGCCGTTCGCTCGATGTCTGCATCCAGCGTTTCCCACCAAACATAATTGCGGGCAATCTGTTTCATTTTAACAATTCCTGAATGCCCGTCATGAATTTCTTGTAATACTACCGTTTGTAACGAACTAGGTACTAAAATTCTATAGCCCCACAACAAACATCCCTGATCGATATGAATATTATCTTTACGATTAACATATGCTTTACTGATTTTATCATCAATGTTTTTTGGCCAGCCAAACATTACATATCCATAAATTCTGCTCAAAGTATGGTCTTTTGCCGACTCAGTTTTGATATCTTTAAAACTGAGTGGAAAGCACTCTTGAACAAAATTCAGATAGCTGCATGTCTCGACCTCGCCTCTGACTCGACTACCCGTCGAGCACAGTGGGAGTTAGGACAGCGCATCGGCCTGGCAGTTTTGTGACGACGTAACGAACTCTGTAGTAAAATCGTAGGCGCCTAAAGTTACAGCGTAACGTTGCAACCTACTCGCAGCTGTAACTGGAATGCCCTTATTTTTTCCAAAGATATAACTCAACGGCTTGTGGTCGCTACGGTAAATAATTAACTACATTTACGAAAAAATATTAAATTAAACAACAAATAATAATAATAATAATAATAATAATAATAATAATAATAATAATCACAGGACAATCTCACACAAATTGACCTAGTCCCAAACTAAGCTCTAGGCTTGTACTATGGGTACTAGACAACGATAAACATACGTATATAGAGAAATAAATACTTAAATAAATAAATAACAAATGATTCAATAATGCGTGCGATTTTTTTTTTTAACTACAAATTTATTCAGTGCGTCCTAAAGGCCTAACTCCTAATTATCTTTGTGCAAGGTTGTACGGAACCATTGATGCTAAACTGACTTTCAGCCGTCTCAGAAATAATATGAATTTAGGTACTTTAAGCAGGTATCAGAATCAGATATTTTGGATCGAAGTTGGTATGAAATTTCAGGTATTTTAAGACTGAGGTAATTAAAAATTGTAAGCATTATGAGACTTACCGCATGTTTCACAATCGACAAGCAAAGCAATTTGTCAAATATGGCAAATAAATTTAGCCCTTTCTCTTCCTTACACTTTAAAATAGACCAGCAGAGAGTCAAATTGAAATGGCAGATAGATTTACTCGTCAATTGGTCTGTCAATTTAAGATTTGGATTTATTAAATATCACGGTATTATACAATTCAGTCTTATAGAAACCTACTCATTTACTTGACATTTTGCCTTTTAGACGATTTAGATTCAAATCACCCTATGATTTATTCATATCAGAATTCAAGCATTTTAATTAATAATGAGTCATTTTTTTTATACAAATTCTGTCGTCATGAAACCTACTCAAATATCATAGTATTTTCATTACGTGTAAGTATCGTGTCAGATCGCATTATTTATAATTAGCAGTGATTTTAGTTGGCAGTGAGTTTCTCTCAAATGTTTTAATAAAAAAACTGCACAGATTGTCTTCCATGCGTGTTATAAAGGCTTCGACATACTGAATGCGTGTCAGGAGTAACGCAGATTAAACGCGGACCCGCGCGTGGTTGTTTATTTACATATGGAACGCATTGTTCTCGCCACACTAAAAATTTGCGCGGGCTCGTGAATTAAAACGTGTTTTAATTTATCTATCACTGTTAGAAAACTTTCACTGTTCCCTGGGAAAATAAAAATGAACACCTTTATTTACCTTGTTTTCAATGAAACCATAATGTAAGATTTTTAGGATTAAGTGGTAGGATTTTTTTAGTTTCATAATAAAAACTGTAAATAACTAGTGACAAGTTATCAATTTAGCTATCAACCTGCACACTCATATGTTTTTATTTTTGTTTGACAATTAATTATCAATTGATTCGATCTCATTATCAAATTTAGTAGAAGAGTATTGGAGGCAAATACAATTTTAAAGTTCGATCATGATTCATGTAGTAGGTTCGGGCGGGCTAGCACTAGTTCACTTGACAGTACAGGCGGCTGAATCGTAAATAATACGAATGCAAAAGAGGTAAACTAACTAGAATTGAGGCCCTGGCAAGGCTTTTGTTCTATTTGCTGACAATATCATTCAAGTTTCGTTTTCTGCTGGAACTATTACTAGAATCGTTTTATGCTATGATATTCTATGACTATACGAACATAACATCGTAATATTTAAAGATAGTCATAATAATAATAATAATAAACTACGTTGATTTTTATGAGTCGGTTCTAAATTACTAATCCCTCTAACGTGCGTCACTTCTGGTGTCAATCGAGATGAACTTTTTAACAAGCGAGATGTTACGAATAAAACTTGTGCAGTTGAGATTCTCATTCGAGATAAAAATCTCGAAAGAGAATCACATCAAGTGGCTCGTAAATTGGTGACCTGGATGGAGTATGACAGTGTGTCATATAGTAAGCAAATGAAAAAAATCGGCCAAATTCGAGTAGGACTCACGCTCAAAGGGTTCCGTACATAATCTCTACAACATAAAATACTTTTAGTTTTTTTTAGTTACCTTTTTTTAGTTTCACCTGTCCCGGTATCTGTCTGTAAAAACGGCATAAAAATACGTTTTTGTATGGGAGCCCCACTTATAATTATTTTATTCTGTTTTTACTATTTTTTGTTATAGCGGCAATAGAAATTAATTATCTCTGCAATTTTCAACTGTCTAACTATCACGGTTCATGGAATACAGCCTGATGGCAGACAGACAGACAGACGGACAGTGAAGTCTTAGAAATAGGGTCCCGTTTTTACCCTTTGGTGTTGATGATATAGATAGACATAGAGAGATAGATGTATGAGATCTGGGGGCACGGCAGTGCCCCCGCCAAGTCGAGCAAAAAAGCGGCACGGCCGTACCATCCTTTTCTCGAAGCAGTTCAGGCCATTTTCGACCCCCCTATAACTTCGTTGTGAATAAATCTAGAAGCCTGCATTTTTAGTAACGAGATAGGCATTGTATAAACACGGTATATTTCAAATTTCATCAAATTTGAACCAGTAGTTGAAGAATTATAACTAGTCAAAGTTTCTTAATTTTGTCACTCACTCACTGACCGATCACCAAAACTCTAAGGCACTTCTAGCAGACATAGAAGCTTCAAATTTAGAATACATTTAGTGCTTAGTGTAGAAATCAAGAGAAAACTTAAATATTTTGCAATTTCGTTCCAGTTTCCTAGATACACCAACAGCATAACTAACTTTGTAACCCCATAAAAATGTATAGGATTACAAAGTTACATTTGCAGATAATCGTTTATGATGAAAAGAAAACCTTTTTACAAGACGGCTTATAGAGAGTGTGTGTGTGCGTGTGCGTGCGTGCGTGCGCGTGTGTGTGTGCGAGTGTGATCGCGTGTGTGTGTACGTGTGCGTGAGTATTCGCGCGCGTGCGCGAGTGTGTGTATTTGACAGTGATGTACTTACGTGAGGCTACAAAGTTGCGTATTATATGACCTCTAGCAGTTTCCCGTTTCAAGATAGATAAGATAAGACCATTTACTTAGACATCTTTCATATGCAATATAGGTATATAGATTTATAGTACCTGCATACTAAATTGGAGCCGTTTCCGAGATTAAGATTATAAAATATAAATAAATCGCAGAAAAAAATATTTGTTTATTTCGAGAGTTACAAGTCTGGGCGGCTTACATCTAATTAATGTTGAATTCGGAAGTATTAAAGCGCAGGAATCCTCAATTTGTGAATACAATAGACTAAGAAGCATTTATCGTCCAGACTTGTCAAAAATTGTAAGATCAAAGCCTCCGAGAAAAACCCATAGAGACAGGGAGTGGGCATTGAGAAAAACTGTAGCTGAAGCTCAAGAAATTGTACCTGAAAAGAAAAAGAGGAAGACTACCTGCAAAAATAAAAAAAGCTCATAAAACAGAGAGTGGACTTTAAGAAGTAGAAGGTACTAGACCAGAAAAAAATAGAACTATCTACAAAAAGAAATGAGATCCCATCAAAAACATAACTTGTAAAAAAACCAAGTCTCGCAACTCAGTTCTTCTACCGTAAAAAGTTGTGAGATCCATGTATTACCAAGTCGGTTAATTTATTCAGTCCCTACTTAACCCATTCACCGCCATGCTATACTCGTAGCGCTATGCCGTAGTCCATAGCAGCTTAAACTCCGTATGTAGCGAAAAACATTCATAGCGCTCTGACGCATACGTGTTGTGATTGGCGCTGAATGGGTTAAGGGTCCTTCTGTCTTAAGTTATTACGTAATTTACTAACCTAACAACATCTTATAGTGACTATATCAATATTAAAAATCTATCATGTTTTAAATAAATAGATTGACTTGGCAATCGCTTGAAAACACATTGTTTCTCACAAGTATTACATATTATATTAAATTAGATTGTTTAGTGCGATTGCCAAGTCAATCTATTTATTTAAAACATGATAGATTTTTAATATTGATATAGTCACTATAAGATGTTGTTAGGTTAGTAAATTACGTAATAACTTAAGACAGAAGGACCCTTAACCCATTCAGCGCCAATCACAACACGTATGCGTCAGAGCGCTATGAATGTTTTTCGCTACATACGGAGTTTAAGCTGCTATGGACTACGGCATAGCGCTACGAGTATAGCATGGCGGTGAATGGGTTAAGTAGGGACTGAATAAATTAACCGACTTGGTAATACATGGATCTCACAACTTTTTACGGTAGAAGAACTGAGTTGCGAGACTTGGTTTTTTACAAGTTATGTTTTTGATGGGATAGATACGTGTAGATTACGTGCATTTTCAAAATAAAGAAAAAAAAAAAAAAAAAAAAAAAAAAAATTAGGAAAATTAAGAAACATATTTTTTTTAGTTTTGTGACGAACATTTGCCATACATTTATATGGCTAATTTTGTCACAAAACTGACAAAAGTCCTTAACTAGGGTACACTTTATTTTGAAAATGCACGTAATCTAAAGGAATTGTGTCGATTTTTTGATTCTTTTTTCGAATTTTAACCATTATAATATTTCAGTTAATTACTGGGCTTCTATTCAACTGCATTGTAACGATATCGTGTTTGACGTGTTTTAGAATCGTTTATGTCACAGTCGCCATTATTATTTAAGTATTTATTTCTCTATATAAGTATGTTTATCGTTGTCTAGTACCCATAGTACAAGCCTAGAGCTTACTTTGGGACTAGGTCAATTTGTGTGAGATTGTCCCCTGATATTTATTATTATTTTTATTTTATCGTTATTACCGTGTAGAATCCCAGCTCTGATCAAAGAACTCGGCCTTAGTTCGCTATCTGTCATCTCTGTTCAAATTTAATCAAATAATTAAATAATCTGGATTACCAGAAAAAAATTAAGAATTGCCAATTTTTAAATTTTAGTCATTATACCCCGTGTGGTTGCCGGGTTTTAATATTGCCACTCCATGTCTTCCCGCGGATGTCGTAAGAAGCGACTAAGGGAATAAGGGCTTGTAGTACTGTTAGGCGAAGGGCTTGCAACCTGTCACTAATACACTGGTTAACATCTTAGCCTACTTGTGCAAAATGTTGTTACAGAATCATCAAATTAAGTCTTTTTAGAGTTGTTGGTATTTCTGTAGCTCTGCCTACTCCACTCTGGGAATGAAGGCGTGATGTTATGTGTATGTATGTGAGTCATTATAAGACCTGTTTCACAATCGACAAGTAGATTTATCTTTCAACTAACGACAGCCCTCATTTTGTCTATTTTCAAGTGTAAGAAAGGGAAAGGGCTACATTTATTATGTCAGATATTCATAACTTGTCGATTAAAAAACACGTGGTAAGTCAATCTGAGATTAGGATCTAAATATCACAGTGTTATGAAATTCAGTTATTTGGAACCTACTCATTGACTTGACATTTTGAGACGGACATTTTGCCGTTGAGATGATCTGGATTCAAATAATTCTATGATTCATTAAAAGAAAGAAAGAAAGAAAGAAAAACATTTATTCGCAACAATAACATAAAATTAAGGAAAAGAGAACAAAAAAGTGATATTTGTCGCGAAACGGTCCCAACTCAGCATGTGCTGGCTGTGAAGCCAACGCTGATCTTCCGTTGGGACCGCTCGGTGAAAACACGGAAGGTGACTTAGACATACGAATACTTTAAGAAACAAATAAAACAAATTAAAAGCAAAGTGGAATAAAATAATTAAACATTAAAAAACGAAACGAGTGTGTCAGTGGACCACAAGAACAGGCAGCGCTCAGGTGGCAACCCCAGGAACTAAACGCATTAATTATTCTCTGCGCCATACCCGTGTAACAATCTGTGGCCAATGCGTTACATGCTTATGCTAGCTGTCTGTGGTTGCGTGCCCGAGTATCCCAGTAAACTCCATTGGTACTCCAGTATCTTACTCTGCAAACTTTCTGTCACTTATTTCGTTTATTTTGTTTTGTCACCTGTTGTACCCCTCCGGGCAGGACACCATGTGACAAATGGCGCCCATTTCCGTGTAATTTTGAAGATTTTGAGACCTTTCTGATCATTTTTTTGGAGTTTACTAGGATTTTTATAGTTTGCCATCAACTTTCCAAATAGTTTACAATTTCCAGTTTAGAGACCATATTTAGCTTCTTTTGTGTGTTATCAGCGTATTTTACACTGTATTTGTTGATAATTTCGTGTATTTCAGTTGTTTTCAGCTTATTTTAATCACTTTGTATGTAAAAACTGTTATAAAAATTTTGAGGTTAAGATTTGACAGTACTTGATAATCTTGAAGTCTAATTTTTCAGCGTATAAACTTTGTAAGGCTGTAGTGCTTATTTGTGGTATTCCTAAAAGCACAAGATTGTATCTGTGGTTTTGGAAATACGTTTGAGGTACTTATTGTTAAATTAAAAAAAAAAAATTTAAAGCCATTTTGCATAATTTAAAATACAATTTTATACAGTCAAATTTAAAATTAAATTACTATTACATTAATGAAAAATATAATTTATTATATTGCGTTTCAATTTTAAAAAGGCATTAGTTTGAGTACTTGTGTCAAATTTTGACAATTTGAGGAAACTTGCTTGCTACTTACGTTGTAATTTTGAGATAAAACTTTTGACCACAGTTCTTTTGAAAGCAAATTATAAGCTTAACTTAACATAATTGTATTCATAAGTGTGTAGTTAGAAAAGAAAACAAATAGTAATTGGAAAAATTTATTTAGTATAACAATAATTTAGACAACAAAAATTGTAATAACATTGCCTTTTGCCAAAAATTCTAATTTAGAGTGAAAGATAAAACATTACAATATGGATAGAACTATTCAGTTTCACTCACTGCATAAGGATGAGTTAATCTATGAAGTTGAGATAAGGTCAGAAACACCTCTTAGTACAGTCGATGGACTTCGGAAACAGTTAAGGACTTTAAGTATTGAATGTCCATCCCAGGCAAATCTTGAAACAAGTTTACATGCAAATGATGAGTTGAAGATAGTTTCAGACAAGTTAAAACAATTGACAAATTTAGTAGACAAATATTTAAAGGACAAAGACAGTTTTTCTCTAAATAGAGCTCGAGCATTAGGTGCACATCTGTATTACAGACTGTTAAGAGTACAAGTTGACCAAGATGTAGGCAACTTGCAATTGAAAACACAACTTAGTAACAAATTAGAATCACTTTTATTAAAAATTGAATCAGTAGTGCCGACTTCAGATCAAAGTGCAGTTATTCCATCAGAGGTTGCTGAGATGCATGTTGAATGCACGGGTGACAAGAATGTTTCAAAATGGGGAGTCAGGTTTAATGGTTGCACTGACCCCAGATCATTTTTAGAACGTATTGAAGAACTTAAGTTAGCTTTTGGTGTCTCAGACATCAAACTGTTTCATTCAGCGGCACAGCTGTTTACAGATCAAGCCTTATTATGGTACAGAGGTATAAGACAACAGGTTTCTTGCTGGAAGGATATTAAAGAGTTGTTATTAGAAGAATTTGATCCAGTCGATTATGATTACAGGTTATTAGGGGAAATTAGATTGAGAACACAAGGTTCAAATGAACCTATACACATTTATTTTTCGGTTATGTCGTGTTTGTTTTCCCGTCTTAAGGTTGCGTTGTCTGAGGAGATGAAATTAGAGATCCTTTTGCACAATATTAGACCAACGTTAGCTCAACATTTAGCATTAGTGCAAATAACATCAGTTTCACAGTTGAAGGATCATTGTCGCAAATTGGAAGGTGCTAAACAGCGTGCAGAGTTATTCACGGAGCCTTCTAAGACCGCCACAAACATTTTGTCAGGCGAGTTTGTGTACAAAGGCAAGTCAACGCCGGTAAATTATGTAAATTCAGGTTCATCGTCGTCTCCCGGCAACTGCAAGAAAACCACTTGTGCGTTTGCGCAGCATAGTACTGCGTCATCACGGAATGTACAGCAAACACGGTCTCAATCCGCACATGTACGGAAACCGGTCTGTTACAAATGCGGCGGCACTAACCATAATTTTAGACTTTGCAGGGCAAGAGCCCGTGATGGTAAATTAAGATGTTTTGGTTGCGGTTTGACAGATGTAATTGTTGCCAACTGTCCGAATTGTACTAAACGCATTAAGCCGACTTCACACGTTCAGACTTCAAAAAACTAGATTGTTTTGATTGTAGCAAATTTAAAAACAATAAATCAATTTCAAAATTTTGTAATTATAATTCCATTGCTACAATCAAGTTTGCACCAAATAAAGATGATATTCGGCCTTATTTAAAGTTCAAACTTTATGATTTTGAGATTTTCGGCTTATTAGATTCGGGAGCTTCGGTATCGATTTTAGGCAATAATGCACATCTGGATTTTGAGAAATTTGGATTTAGGGTTCAGTCTTGTGAGCCGACGACATGTAATGTTGCAAATGGCGTCGAGGTCCAAACAATTGGGTGTATTTTTGTTCCGGTGACATTTAAGGAAGTCACACACGTCATTGGCAATCTTTTCGATTGCCGCCAGAGATTTTTGACAGCATCGATTACATTATAACGCCGGACTCGTACTTTAAGAACATCAACGGTGTTACTGATCAAGTGAATACAATTCAGTCTTACGATCATTTAAGTACGCCGCAGAAGGAACTTGCCGATGCAGTGGTAGGGAAGTTTAGGGATATTTCATTCGAGGAGAAAGGGTTAGGTAGGACCGGCTTAATTGAGCATACTATCGAGACCGGAAACGCATTGCCGATTAAGACCCGGCAGTATCCACTGTCACCGGAAAAGCGTGCAGTGTTGAGTTTGGAACTCGATAGGATGCTGCAATTGGACGTTGTCACACCGTGTAAAAGCCCTTGGAACAACCCTGCTCTTTTAGTTCGCAAGGCAAACGGCGATTGGCGTTTCTGCCTAGATTGTAGGAAGTTAAATTCAATCACGAAGGGAGATTCGTATTCCATTCCGTATATTCCGCAAATTCTGGACAGTTTAAAGGAAGCAAAATACCTGACGTCGATTGATTTAAGTTCCTCATTCTGGCAGATACCGTTAAATAAGGAGTCGCAGGAGAAGACAAGTTTCACTGTCCCTGGTCGTGGTTTATTTAAGTTTAAGGTCATGCCATTAGGGTTGTGCGGAGCGCCTGCTAGACAGCAGCGCCTTATGGATAGGCTGATCGACCACAACCTGACCAGTGACATTGAAAATGGTCTTGCCTTCTGTTACATTGATGACATTGTGATTTGTACTTCTGACTTTCAGACACATTTAGTCCTTCTGAATAGGGTTTTGGAGAAATTGAAGATGGCAAATTTGACCATTAATTTTGCAAAATCCAATTTTTTCAGGCGGTCCCTTAGGTACCTCGGTTACGTCGTAGACGAGTTCGGGTTGCGTACCGATCCTGAAAAGGTTGCGGCCATCTTGAATTTCCCCATTCCTACTACTCCTAAGGAGGTAAAGATATTTTTAGGAACGTGCTCATGGTACTGTAACATCCCCCCTTCTGCTACTAATAAATAATTTAAATACTTTATAACTAATCTTAATATTATTTAATTTAAACTCTTAATTTAAATATTTAAACTCGTAATGAATAGAATATTCTAATTTGATACATTTATTTGGCCTTTTGATCGTCTAGTGTCAGAATCCTACATTGCACCGCAGCACCCATGTCTTTTATATGGAGCATAGTCAGATTTGGAATTCTTCTAATTCTACAAGCCCTAATGATTCTCCTATATTTTTTTAAAATATAATTATATAAACTACCGTTCCTTTATTAATCTCACTCCTAATTAACCTACACTGACCCTTTACTTTATCTAATGTCTTTAATAATATTTAATTACTAGCTGTTACCCGAATACCTAACATGTAATATTATTCCCTACCTATGTGTTTAAGAGAAACAATATAAATATATTTGCCCTACCTAAACCCCTACCTTGAAATGAGGCCGGTTACAGCGAGAACCTATTTGATCTTAGGTTTATTACTACTATGGTATGGTATGGTATGGTATGGTATGGTATGGTACTATGGTATTTAATAGTTATTTGAACTGAAATCTAAAATCAAATTAGTCCTTTCTTTGGATGGGGTCTGGCCTCTCTAAAACGACCTATGACAGTGTTATGTGTATATTTTTACACTTTAGATTCCCTTGGGAATAGCGTGATGTTTCAACCCCTAAACACTAGCTGATGCCCTTAGACAGTGACGGCTGAGTACGTGACTCGGTAGTTTTCCTAGTTATATTTAAATAACAATTTCTAATTTATTACAGTAAAGTTTTCCAGTCATTTAACCATTTAATTAATACAAGTAAGTACTTTAATATAGACGGGGAGACCTCTGTCAACGTTACGTGTATATTTTTTACACTTTAGATTCCCTTGGGAATGGCGTGATGTTTCAACCGCAAAACACTAGCCGATGCCCTTAGACAGTGACGGCCGAGTACGTAACCCAGTATTAAGACGGAGAAAACAACAGCCGTAGAAGAAGAAGACAGTCCAACCCATAAATATTACCTGAATTTTACTAAATGCAGAAAGTCTAGAACTGGAAATAATTACTTCCTGTCAAACTTATATGAACACAAATGGTCAAATAAAACATGATAATCTGAGAACTTCTCAGAATAAAATCCTATGAAAATATAGTTAAATTCCCGAAATCTATATTTATGACGATTATTAGATTAAATTGAACTTCTATTTATATGCAGTGGCAGTACAACACCAAACGTTAACAAGTTTAAAGGCAAATTTTTAGCGCATCCTAAACTATTCCTAAATAAAATCCTACTGATTAAATACCTAAATCCCTAATACCCTAGACAATTGATTCTACCCTAACTCTACTTATAAGGCCTATTCTACAAAGAACTACATCCTAGAGGCTTACCTTATCCTCGTAATTAGCTAGTTCCCTAGGTAAACTGTAAAGTTCAGCCGGGTCTGCTGAGAAAGCAACCTAACACCCGTGTGATTGCCACCCCCCTCACACAGACCGAAGTCCAAGACGGTGAGAGTATGACGCCCTATTGTGTGGTTTAGTGTATATAAATATATAGAGTTTTAAGGAACCAATCCTCAAACTTCCCAGAGCTTTCACGGGTGCAATTGCATGCCCAACCTGTGGACCCCGATCCCACTCCAGGCTGGCGAATGAGAATGGTGGGCTCTTATACAGATGTCTGTGTTGGTAAAAAGATCATCTGGGCTTGCCCGAGGCTCTTTTAGAATTTAATAGTTCCGAACCAGACCCGTTTGTCACCGTTATAAGTTAGATATAGTTCGTCAGACACACTGTTTGTCTAGTCATAGTTCTAGCGCGAATAATGCTAATCTAGCTTAATACAAATAGCAAAACAACCTCCCCACAAGAAATTGTCACATTAATCCCACACTAATTTATTAATTTTGCAACGCGCTAGACACTGATGACAACCAAGAATTAGTCCACCCGCAACTCCAAAGTTAGGCTCCCTCCTAATAAACTTCCTAATTTTTTTAACAATTAAATAAAACGAATAAACAAAATCTTCGCGACTATAACTCAAATACAACGCAAAACTACCTATATCCTCATAAAATAAACCGAGGATATACGATACGATCCCTATTAATTTCGAAACTAAGAAACCGTATTTTAAAACAACTTGAACAATTAACTTTAACCATAAATGCTTTGAACTAGCCGTATTTTATTGTAGGTATTCCAACTAAACTAAAATAAAATCGACACAAATCGTTAAAACCGCAACTAAATGTATGAAACTCAACCTTTGAATAATATAATAATGAAGTTAATTATGTATCAAACATAACCCGAAAAGAATCCTATTTTAATAACCCGCACGCACAAAACCGTAAGAAAACATTATTATTTACAATATAAAATTTCACTATAAGCAAAATGAACGAGTTAAAAGTTAAACCATGTACGTAACGCACTTCTATTACCCGTTAAATACCGTGTCTACGCAGCCTTATACAGGATTATAAGCAATTAATCGATGCAACACGATATTAAATACAAACAAGAATTTAGCACAACTTAAAAAATAAGCACGTAACCGAACCGTAAATACCTAGATACCCCTATAAACTACGCAACTCCGATCCTAACACGACAGAACCCATCTCCGACGTAAGCTTTAGGAAAATAGACCCCGAATCTCACTAGGTATGAACACTATAAACAACGTTAAAGTTAAACCGTGAACGTAACTTGTTTCTATTATCCGTTCATTACCGCGGCTACGTATCCTTACAATAAGCACTATAACGACCGACGTTATAAATTAAACCGTAAACGTAACGCACTTCTATTTCCGTTAAATACCGTGACTATGTATCCCTACACAAGATAATTATAAACTATGATCAAATGAATCTACGTAACACGATAATAAAATCAAACGTGAATTTAACACAACGTAAATAATAAGCACGTAAACGAACAGCAAAATACCTAAGTATCGATTTAAGCGAACGTGAGGAAGCCCTTCTCTGACGACAGTTGCTGATCTTCTGGACCCCGATTTGCGTCTGACATCCCCTTTTATAACCTTCGTAATTGTGGAAAAATCCAGAAATTCCACAAGATTACCTTTTTTCATCCGTACCTGTTATTGCGCAACAATAATAGAAATTGCCTTATATGGGCATGCATCCGATATCAAAGTTAAGTCTCCAAAAAGCACGAATTTGCATTCGAAAGTGAACTATATATCTTTAACCGTAAAGCTCAAAAACAAAAAGTAACGCGCCCTGTCGCGAAGTAGCTGAACTTCTAACTAACGTTGTAACGACAAGTAACGCCACTCGCCGCCAAACAACAGTGCGCCACTAACATATGGAAAACACGAAGTTGTACTCTGTTCGACAACAGATGGTATTATTAATAGCGGTGAATATTTTAGAACCACGCGAATATTCTAGATCCCGGAAATGGATTGTTGACAGAAGAACTTCCGCCCACTTTCTTTTGTCCGCTTTATTAGTAATAACGTTGTTTTTGTTCTGCAAATTCCTCTGGTCGGTACCTTAGGTCGAGCCTCTCTTATTTATACTATTTTTTATGCAGTTTTTATCTTCTAAAGTGTGTTTTTCGAGATTTCGAACTATACCTACTGAACGCAGAACATGAGTTTTCTTTCTCGAAATCACACCTAACTAACATTAAATGGTTTTAACATAATACCTAGATTATCCAGGAGCCCTAATTGTGTCCCCGAAGGCCTATCATCACCAGTGCAATCTATTGGTGCGTAGCGTACTAATGTGAACTACTCGACATGTTGATAGGTGTCGCTTTTCACTTACTAATGATTACTAATATAAACGCCATCTAACGCTATCTGTGTCACCTATTAGCCTATGTTCAATACGTAGCTTACTTAAATCCTTCCCTCGCAACAATGTATTGTAATTAGTTCTAGATATAACCGCTAGATTGCGCTGCAACCAAATCTCTATGATGTTACCCTTTGTGTATAAGATACAGATGCTCCCCCATCACGATAGCCTTTATAATGCTACTTTATTACTTATTACAAATAGAGTTTGTATACTAAACAACAGTGTTGCCTCACTGTGGTTAGTTACAGTCGCCCCGTCGAAGATTCGCAATGTATTGCCACGCTATGCATGTAGAATCCTCGAAATTTACATCTCAAACCCTCCTTCTATTATTTTTCCTATCTTGAAGTTAAAATTTGTTAGTATCCAAACCCACAGATATATATAATTAGAAATAAGTTAGTACCTTTACACAGAGGTCAGAAATATACGGAAATCACAACACCTGTATAAAAATACAAAATAAATAAATTTATGGTGAACCCTACGGTGTAATGTATATTTATACCAATACTAAGTAACTGTTAATGTACTAGTACTGAGTTTAGACCATGGAACACTAACAGAGAACTGATACAACCTTTCCCCACGAATTCCCAAGTCGTAAGAAGTATGTGGTTGTGAGGCACATAGACTCTAGTAATCTGGCTTTGGTGGCTCGCTCCAATTCGGCGATCACATTGTCCGATCTATGAATTTGACTTACATTGTCCAAGCCATAAGCGAGCAAGCAAAAACCCCCCCAAACAACCTGGGAACACCTTTCGATGAGGTACCGGGAAGCTCTTAAGTTCACTACGAGTATTCGATCCTTCCCCAATCCTAAAACACCTTCAATCACTGTTTCTTGGTGAATGTTTCACGTTGGAAATAAACTTAACTATGTTACATGGTATGTGTTATGTAGTTTGTTATACACAGTAACAATCAGCTTTCCTATGAGCACAAAGTGTATATTTTCCGGCAAACGTACACTTTCAAATCATTAAAAATCAATGAAATCTTTTATTTCATTTAAATTATTCTCTATACTCCATATCCATGAATAAACATTAAAAATGGTAATAAGTATTGCACCTATCTTAAAATTAAACTTTCATTGTTGAACCATAATAATATTAATAACCAATGTTCTGTTTTTTTTTTTTTTTTTAAGAACATGATTATATGTGATTTTGCACTCTGTCTATTTCCAACAGTGGATGTGTAAAACCCATTATTTAGTCTTAGCTTCTTGTGCAGTGTTTGGCTTTCACAAACTGTCACTAAAAGACCTTATCGTTGTAGCGATAACGATTCTAACCTAAGCATCTAAGAATGTGCCAGCCAAATTGTGTAGTATTGTGGAAGTCCGGACACCAACAAATCATGTTTGATCATATACACAACATCGTCATCACGAAAGGACCCATAATACCTACTTTCTATAACACACAGTACACATTACGCATTACCCAATACACATTATACAATGCACATACATCTCTCACATTCATTTGCCTTATTCACACATAACTAAAACACCCTTTATTCCTTCCTCTTTTGCCTGTTCGCTCGATCCCTTCGATCTGCCAACGTCCTTGATATATGATCAATTTGAAATTAATTATCCAACAATTTATTATTTACTAAAAATAAAATCAATGTAGCCCAATATTCCCTTGTCTTTAACAAAATTAGGTATACTAAAACTTATGATAAACTGAAAACTTTACTAACCCAACCTTATATCAAAACAATAACAAAGCATCATCACTAAGCCCCCACTAATAAAGCTCATCTTTATCTTTTATCTTTATGTAAGTAAATCCTTTTTTTTTCCCAAGGGTACCGCGCAAAACAACCTATCTTATTTCTACGCCCCGACAGTCCGATACTTTTATAATGTACCTAACGCCCCGATGACACAATAGTTTTACGCCCCGACAGTCCGATATTTTAATAATATAACGCCCCGATGACACAATAATTTTACGCCCCGACAGTCCGATACTCTTATAATGTAACGCCCCGATGACACAATTTTACGCCCCGACGGTCCGATATTTTAATAATATAACGCCCCGATGACACAATGATGTAACAACACGACACGAGAAAACAATAATGTAACGCCCCGACGTCCGCGTAATTTATAAATCTACGCCCCGATACTCGTTACCAACCATCTATCTACAGCATAGTCATGTTCCGCGTTTTTTACAACTTTAAAATAAAAATAGAAATAAATTCGAATACGGGACCCTAATAAAACTATGTAACAATTTGTCTATCAGCAAATTCTAAAAAGTACACTTTTTTAGTCTTCATTTTAGTAATAATCACGGCAAAATACATTCTAATAGCTAAATATTTCGTAAACGCAAAAAACACGTAGGTATTCATCTTATAATTTTCCACTCGAATGTATTTGCATTTTAAATCTGAACCATCTCTGTATTACATTGCACTAAACCACGCACTATTATAGTAACTAACTTTCATCCAACATACGCATAAACTATCACTAAGTATATTCAATAAATACTCTTTGTATCGCGAATTATTAAAAACATGCTTCAAATATTTTCACATCTCAACTGTCCGTAAACGTAACTAATCAAAACAAAAAATGCCGTCGGTTGTCCTTAAAATCCAAAAAAAATGTCTAATCGTGTCACAAACAACACTATGTCTTAAGTCGAAGACGTAAGAGTCATATAAAATCTGCTCTTTAACAAATAACTAACGTGACAAGATGTTCTTTGATTTATACGTGTAGGTACTACATATATATATATATATATATATATATATTAATCTGTGATTTATACCATAAACAGTAAAGTTCTATAAAATGTTCCTAGATAGCGTCTATGAAACCACAAAATCTACTTAACACTTTTCTGATCATTATACAATAATATCAATATTAGTAATAACTAAATATCACAATAACCAAATATCAAATTTCTACATGAATTTGGCAAAGTATAATTTTATAGAATTTTGACATCTACCTTTACAATCTGTCTTCGTTACACACAATGCCATCAAGCCGCAAGCACACTACCTATTAGTGCCTATTAATAAACAACGCATCATACTAGACACCTACTATCACCAATCGATCTCAAGAAAACCAGATGACGGAACACAACAACACCACCTTGCCGACAAGGTTTCCTATGTTAACTCTGGCTACTACAACCACAAGCTCTCCTATATGAATCGAACAGTTTGAATTTTATTATTGCTAAGTTGTTATCTTTTCACCGACTGAGAATAACATCTACTTAGAGAGAATTCAGGTTGTAAAATTAAATGAAATCTACTTGTTTATATTTTATTTAAGAATTCAAAATCCGACCAATCCATACTCCGTTTTTCACGTACAACAATTGTAGCCTAAACGGCTATCTTATCCTACTACGGCTACTAAGGCACCTAACGCAACGCAAAGCCTCAGTATCTTTTAACTATTCTATACCTACTATCCTGGTCACGGCACCAATTGTAACATCCCCCCTTCTGCTACTGCTACTCTGTTTTCCTTAAACCAAGCTAACTTTTCGAACAGATATATAGGTATCTTGCTATAGATTACTCTATGCGTGAGGCATACTAAATGCAAATCCCGTCTTGTTTCCATGTTAAGCTGACCCATTTGATTGATGATTGGAGAAACATGAGTCCTTTTAGGAACACTGACGCAGAAGCGAACACAAGCATTGTGAACTCGCTGAATTGCCTTTTTGGTATATTGGTGCAGTCTAGGGCCATATACCGTGTCACAATAATTAAACGGTGACAAAACGAGAAGATTGGTAAGCAAAACTCTAATTTTTTGTGTCAAATATTTATGGATATTATATAGGACTTTTAGTTAAAAAAAGCGTTTTTTATTTTAACATTTATGTGCTCAATATACCGTAGATCTTCGTCCAAAATTAACCCTAGGTTTCTGGCTGACGTAACTCTCTCTACAGCATTGTTACCAACAAATACTGAAATGTTTTTATCCACCACTCTTTTAATCTGTTGTTTCGTTCCCATGACCATATATTTAGTTTTAGTAGCGTTTAAAACCAGTGTATTCCCTTGCGCCCATTCTGATACGGCATTTAAATCAGAATTAAGATTATTTAGAGCCTGTGCGGTATCATAATGATTAAAAGAAGTGTAAATTTGAGTATCATCTGCGTATAAATGAGCTTTGCTATGCTTTAACACCCTGATCAGGTCAGCTGTAAAGGTGATGAACAGGAGCGGGCTTAGTATTGACCCCTGAGGGACGCCTCTATTTACAGATTTCCTTATCGAAAACACTTTTGTTCCATGGTCATCTTCTGTGACTACTTGCTGGCTTCTACCTGTCAAGAACGATTTGAACCATTCAAGCGAAGGGCCTGAAACACCATAGTATGATAGCTTAGTGAGAACTAATTGAGTGTTTAAGCAATCAAAAGCCCTTGAGAAATCCAATAACACCAAAATCGAACTTCTTCCACTATCAGAAGCTGCCATAATATAAAATAAATAAAAATTTCTTTATTAATATAACGGATACACATATCGTCCCTTAGCTTACAACACCGCTCAAGTCGAAAATGGCGGTTTTTACATTTGAAATTAAATTTTAAGAATTTAAAATTTGTTAAAATAAAGTAAATTGTCAAAGTAAGTATAAATAATTATTTCTTAACTGCTAACTAGAGTATGTATTAAGTTATGACAGGAATAATCACCAGATTTTTTAAAATAGACAGTTTTTTACGTCTCCTGTAAAGTTGGTAAAAATGACTTAGGCGGTGTTGTAAGCTAAGGGACGATATTGGAAATATCTGTTGGTCCCACACTAGGCAATGCCTGTCAAGTGGCAACCAGATTCGGAATACAAATTTTAAAATAAATGTAACTTAGTGTCTACTAGTGTCTACAGTTAATAACGAAGAAAATTGGATATAATGTACTAAGAATATTGTAATCTTAATCTAATTTTACAATAGGTATGGCACGTTTGTGTGTCGGGCGAAGGAGTTATTTTAAGCAAACGTTTACGAGTCAAATCAGAGTATTGCTTTGAACGAATCGTTTTACAATGTGTCTGAATTGTAACTCGTAACAGCATTAGCTGCCGCACGGTTAGAACGTCCGCTTCCCTGTAGAGATCGAGCTTGGGAAATAGCCGGGGCTTTCTGAGAATAACTTTTAGCACGAATCCTTGTGCTCTTTCGGGAGGTAAAAGCGCAGAACTAGAGGCGCCGCCCCACACGCTTATGCAGTACGTAAGTATCGATTCACAAAGCGAGGTATAGACGAGCCTTATTAAGTTTCTTCCAGCACAATTTCTTAGCGCCTTCATAATAAACACTATCTTTCGGACTCTACCTGATACTAACTCTAGATGCTCTTTAAAATTGAGTTTTTCATCGAGAGTAATACTGAGATATTTTATGGTGGGAGAATTGCTGATCACCTCGTTATCACTTATTACTCTATTGTGCAGGGTGGTACGCTCGAGTTTAAGATACGGACGTGAATGGGGAGCAGTCGACGCTGTCTTATGGAAGCAAATATATTTAGTTTTAGTGCTGTTTAAGGTAAGTAAGTTATTGGCAAGCCAGTTTGCGATACGCGATAAACCATTCTTTGCCATCAGGAAATATTTTTCCCAGGTTCTATCACTAAAAATTAGAGCAGTATCATCTGCATAACAGATGATCTCTGCCTGTTTGATGGGTAGTGCGATCATGTCTTTCAGGTATATTAGAAACAGTGTGGGGCCCAGAATGCTGCCCTGCGGGACACCAAATGATACAGGTAGTGGTGAGCTGACTAAGTCGCCTTCTTTGATACATTGTTTGCGGTTTGAAAGATAGCTTTCAAACCATTTACATGCCGTACCTCTGATGCCTAATAGTTCGAGTTTCCTGAGCAAGATCGGGAGTGAAACTGAGTCAAACGCCTTAGCCAGATC
>CASGFW010000152.1:0-24932 GCA_949316455.1 Acleris holmiana
AACCTTTAGAAATAAACTTCACGTTCAATAATATAACAATAGAAACTGTAAATAATTTTAACCTTTTAGGAATAAACATTGATACTCACATAAATTGGAAACCCCATATACAAAAAATCTGTAATAAAATATCTAAATATACCTTTTCTCTCCGCGAAATAAAGAAAACCACCAACTTTGAGACGGCTCTGGCCACCTACTATGCGTACGCGCACTCCTGGTTCAGCTATGGAATCGTCCTATGGGGAAACAGCACGGATGCACCGTCACTATTCACCCTACAAAAAAAGCTTGTACGAATATTAGTGAACATCAAGCAAACTGATAGCTGCCGACCGTTCTTCCAAAAACATAAATTGCTGACGCTTACTAGCATTTATATTTTGGAGGCCTGTAAGTTCGTACGCAAACACGACGAACTCTTTAACAAACGAGACGATCTGCCCACAACACGACCAATACGCCATAAACACAAATTATTATTGCCCTCCTCTCGCTTGAAAATCCATTCCTCCGGTCCCGTCGTAATGTCAGTCAAAATTTATAATAACTTACCTGAAACAATACGTAAAGAAAAGAATCAACACCTATTTATAAATAAACTAAAAAATATTCTATATGGAAAAGCTTATTATAATATAACAGAGTATCTAAGCGATAAATTATAATATAATAAATAAGAGTATAAACATAATAAACTATGCTACACTGAGTAATTATTATAAAAATAAACAGATAGATATATAGATAAATAGAAAAATCAACACCTATATAATAAATAAACTAAAAAATATTCGATATGAAAAAGCTTACTATAATATAATATAACATATAGCTTACTATACTATAATATAATATAATACCTAGAACAGAGTATCTAAACGATAAATTATAATATAATAAATAAGAGTATAAACATAATAAACTATGCTACACTGAGTAATTATTATAAAAATAAACAGATAGATATATAGATAAATAGAAAAATCAACACCTATATAATAAATAAACTAAAAAATATTCGATATGAAAAAACTTACTATAATATAATATAACATATAGCTTACTATACTATAATATAATATAATACCTAGAACAGAGTATCTAAACGATAAATTATATAAACAGATAGATATATAGAAAAATGGAAATATTCAATATTGATTAATTATTATTTGGATAGTCCTCCTCTCTCTTATATTGCTGCGCCCAACAGGGTCCATAGTGTACGAATATCACCTATGTAAGTGTATTATGTATTATTATGAGTGCAATAAATAATTGAAATTGAAATTGAAATTGAAATGGCACATTTGAAAAACAATAAAATGAACCTACCCTTTTCAAAACACGTTACCGTTGGTACTATTGGGAATCTGATAACAAACAGACGAGGATGTCATACATTTTGTTAGGTCCAAATTAAACTGCTCTGGATATGATTTACCGCTTGCAAACTCATTGTGTCTTTTTTTATTAAGATGGTTATGTCATATTTTTTTGGAATCATTCGTAAATTTCACTATTAAAAAAACAGTTCACTCTCAATTTTTATCAAAAAAAACAAAATAGACGAGGTATTTTGTCTTTATTTTTTCCATTATAACAAAGCAAAATCACGCGAACCGTAAATTCACATACTGTGAGTATTGATGTACTTTGTCAATATGAATTTCCATAGCAAATAAATAAGTCTAGTTAGCGGGTCACTCTTGACCAATGTACTGGAACACAGGTTCAGAATGAGCTTAGTTCCAGTGTAATGTTGTTCTTAGTGGCAAATAATCTACTGATAGTAAAAGTTATAGGAATAGCTTCAATTGACATCATCGTTTAGGGATACAATTATAATTAGACGAAGCTGCTGGCATTTTACTGTATGTTTTATAAATAAACAAACTTAATTAAGTTATATACGTAAGGATAAATTACAAGGATCGGAATGAGTTTGTGACATTCAGCGCGAGTATCGCATGACGTTTCAGTATATTTGCGGAAAGAATATCAAGGAGACGGCTTTGATTATAATTGACATAGACTCTGAGAATTGGAAATGGTTGTGACTATTCAGCCAAATTAAAAACAAACAATTTTGCGAAGTAAATCAATGTCACATAGTGAATATTTAAACATCAAAAACAATAAATATTTATATTTGGGTTAGTAATAAATATTTGTTGTACGAAAAATAGTGGACGCTTTAAATATCCCATTAACCAGGCGTTTTTCTAAAGATTTAAAATACTCTACTCTGTGAACACATAAAGGTGGACATGCACTCTGTTTTATTGAAGGTCTGAAAGGTATCACTTTAGAGTAACAATATTTAAAATTAAAAATTACAAGGTGGAAAGATTACACAATTTTTAGTAATAATAAACAAAATTTCAACTAAGTATGCATCGGATGTTAAAACTAATTTGAATCCCGAATTACAACAGTACAGATATCGTATTAGGGGCAAACATTGTAAACAGTGACCTCTTTGATTGACGTTGTGAACTATCTAAGATAACTAGTTAAGATAAATAATCAATCGATACAATAAATTCTAGTCGTGGTGTTGAGATGGCGTTGTTCTACATAATAAAGATATTCCCGGGCCAAAGGTTGTATGTACGTGTAACGGGTCTGCTATCAGAATATATCATTAATTTATGCATTATTGTTTATGAATAGAAATTAATAAAAAAAAAAAAATAGAAGTTTTTTTGTTTCTCAGATAGTTGCACAGATAACGACTATTTCACTTTTGCTTCTGTTACCAAAGTGAAGTTTCGGGGAGTCACCTAGATTCGTTCGTATTCTAATGGCTTTATATTGAATTTCAAACTTTATTACCATGGAGTAATATTCATAATAAATGGTTGGATTTGGGTTGTAAGATAGTTCAGGAAATTGCCTTATAAGGAGCGATAACTGCACAGCAGACTGTGTGAAAACATAAGATTTGCGAAATATACTCTGTATGAGGTGTGTAAGGATCAAAATGGTTAGCACGTTTTTGGATAGAACAAAATGGGGAAAGTACTGGAAAATGAAAAAGAACATGCGGGGGGGGCTTTCTTGGCGTCGGGTCCCGGAGGCTATAAATACAGGTCAGATGGGGAAGAGCGTCCCTTTTGCCTTCTCATTTTCCTGGGTGCTGTACTGAGTAAGTCGAAGCCGCTATTCGAGGGTCGGAGACCATGTGCTTTTGTTTTGTGTTTTTGTTTATTTATGTTTGCTGCTCTTATCGAGTTTATTATTTTAATAATCGTGTTAATATAATTTGAGTGGGTTTAGGTAACCATTGGATACACTTCGTGATAACGATAAACGTGAAAAGTTGGGGTTAGGAATGGGGAGAGTGTTTAGTGTTGCTGAGTTTACAATTATTAGATCTTTGGGATTAGCTATAACAGTTCGTTCAGGTTGTGTTTGTTTGTGTGTTAGATAGTTGCGGTTTGTTTATTCCAAATATTAATATTGTGTTTGATTTCCAGATCTCAGTTCCGACACCCTAGTGGTAGTTAGTAAAGCTGAGACCCAGGCAGACGTTGATAACATTCATAAAACTACGCTTACATTTTGGTTACGGGAAAGAACTAGGAAGATTCTACTATCAGGAATCTGACGGTTTTATCTCACTAACCAAGTAAGTTGGGGTTTTCGCGTTCAAAAGGCTCTGACACCTTATAAATCGGTATGTCAGCTGACGTTGGCTATAACCTGTAAGTTTGCTCTATAGGGCCCCACGTAGAGGATCCGAGCCTAGGCAGTAGAGACGACTTATAGTGTATGGTTTGACGTTTGTCCTCTTATCTATATATTTATATATCGACCACCTTAGGTATCTATCCGACTTGGAAACCAACTTGAGGTTAGCTTGCACTATCTAACCGGTGGAAAAGTCTTAGGACCACACACAGGAGACCTAGTTTCCGAAATCGTTGTTATGTTAGGTCTAGTTGGTCTAGCAGGGTATCTTTACACCGAGATATTCTGACATCACATACCCACACAATTAACTGTAAATGTAAGAGCTATGCAATAGTCTCTTAGTTTTGATTTAAAACAGTAGCTGAATAGGGTTTTTAGGATTCATTAGGTAGTTAGTAGTTCTCTCCTTAAACCGGGAGAGGCTTATGAACACGTAATGTGCTTAGCTAGGTATATAAAGTGTCATGGGTTAATTTTCAATTGTCACTTTCGTTGTTCTATGGTTTAATTTATAGGCATTTTAATAAACAAAGGTTAGCGAATAAAATATAATCTAAAACTATTAGGAAGCAAAAATTTATTTATCTTGCGGGTAAAACTAAAAATATTCCAATACTTAAATAAAAATATTTTAAAACTTTTGTTTTGCTGGGAAGGCTCATAGTTATAAACTTATAATATAAGAGAGTTGACGAATCACGAATCTGTGGTATAGGAAATATTTATAAACGTCCAAAGTAACTAGGAAGGGAAACAGTTTACTAGGATTTAGGATAAGAGTGTATGATCGTTTGCGGTACCAAGCATATTAATTTATAGGCTTACTTACGATATTACGATAAAGTTCTAAGTTGTAGGGTTTATATTAAATCTGTAAGTTAAGTTAGAGTGGTTACAATTATAAAAACAAATAACTAAACAGTTAACTAATAGGTTTTCATCTAGGTAGGTTAATTGATACCAGTGCGTATCATAATTATCCTCTAAACTTCTCTACGTTGACTTATACACATGGTCGTTGAGGAATGAGCAAAGTAGGTAAAGTTAAATATAAACTAAATACTTTTTACTTAAGTATACATAAATACTCTGATTGAGTTTAGCCTAAAGTGACTGGATTGATCACTGACTAAAGGCGCCTATGTGACTGGATTGATCACTGACTGAGGCATTTGAGGCTAGACACACCTCAAGGATATTAGATACCTATCCCTATACAAAGTTAGACTTTCATATTGATAAAGTTTAGGGCAATACTTACAAGTTGAACGGTCCTTCTGTCTTTCACAATCTACGGCTAATGATTGCAGTACAAACCGAGTTACGACTCTGCCGTCTAAGTCTAAGGACCACGGTTGGTTTCTGATGCTGTCAACTCATTAAGTCATTCCCAAGGGAATACATATGAACAGTTGTTCTAGATTGACCAAGGACATTTCTTCTAGTGAAGTTACATTGGTAGTATTAGTCAGATAGTATCATGACTAGGAAGTTTTCTATAGTTAACCTATTAGGAATTATTAATTTTACATTAAATAGGCTAGGTTTTTCGTATGGTATTTTATTGAGGTATCACTTCTAATTATTAAAGATATTAAAAGGTTTTCTTATTAAATTTATTAAATTATATTTTCTGTTGGTTCAGATAATTATTTATCTTAGAATGATTATTTCAGATAAAACATCTGTTTGGTATTACTTAAACTCTAAATTGAGAAATAGAGATAATTTCTTAATTATAAGGACTTTGATCCAAGAGTTGCTTCAACGTTTCTTCTTTTGGAGATCCTTTCGGAAATGATGGTGACTTCAATTATAATATAGACTTATTTGGTTTTTTAAATAACACTTGATTTTGGTGTTATATCAGAAATAGATTCAACAAAGAACTATTTATTACTTAACTTTCTAGAATACTGAAATAAGAGTTAAATATATAAAATTAGTATTTTGGTAGGATATTAGTGGGGGAACTTCATAGTGATGGCCGGAAGTACGGGTTGGGCGGGGAGGTGCCCACCCTTTACCACTAATATGTAGGGGTTCACAAAGAACCATTAAATTTATAGAATACTCAAATAGAAGTCATACAAATAAAATTAGTATTTAGTAGAATATCGGGTCAGAGCCCCACCTACCACCTACCTTTACCACTGATATATATTTTTATAAATAAATGAATATGTAAATATCCTAAATTTAGTCCAGTGTTAGTCTTAATTATTTCATTTATATTTAGCCTTTTATTAGTAATCAAATTTATCTAGTAGCCTTAAAGGTTTCTTAGTCATTAGAATAGATGTTATATCAAATTTAATTTGTAACATAGTTATAGGTGTTTGATAAATTAGGTAGACCCTCATTTCATTACTCTTAATTAAGGAAATAGTTTGTGTTGTAGAAGTTGTTATTAATCTAGAGTAGGGAAATATATTATTTTAGGACTGGTTATATCATTCTCTTATTTCATTAAAGTACTTAGGTTACTAAAATAGGTTCACAACTTAGGTTCCTAGACATTAGACGATCACGTGGCCATTTCAACAATTTATATTATAAGTTAATAATTTAGTTATTAGGCTAAACACCATCAACGCAGTTAATTTATCTTTTATTCCAACAATCTAAATAGTTTAAAGGTTATAGAGTCTTCAGTAATTTGATAGATTATATATATATAAGAGGATAAGAGAGAAGACGAAGAATGAATGATAGGGGGGGTGGGTACACCAAGGAGGTCTATACCTATAAATATTGAAATGATCTCGAAATATTATAGAAAGAATTATAACTTTATGTGTGAATGTTTAAGTGAAAGAGTTGAATGTAAGTTAAAAACTTAAATAGTAATGTTCTTGTAATATGTGATTGTAATTTTTGAAAAAACAACGACTTTACTTACAATAAATATCAAACTTTGCTAATTACCCCCATGTTTCCCTATTTTGACGTCACTGCCCTGAGATAACGAGGTCTACTGATGAGGATCTCGTCACTATGCCCAAACATACGAAAAATACTGTTTTAAACAGTCAAACGCGTGAGTTCGTTCTTCGGCTACGTAATTATTTTGAACGTGTGGCTCAAAATAGCGAGCCTTTGTTACCATTGACACAAGTGCTTGATCGTGTAGCTGATGCATTGGATATTAGAAAGCGAACTGTCATCAGGATAAGTAAAGAAAAATATGGTGACACTGGCATGGAAGATAATGTTCTTCAGACTCCAAATAAGAAAAAAACGATCAAAATCAATTGTGGGCATTGATAGTTTTGATTCCGATGCTATTTGAAGATATGTCTGCAGTTATTATTTACGCAAAGAATATCCAATGAGGAGGAAGTCAGTAGAATCCCTGAAAGAAGCCGGCTTGTTTTTTGGCAAAAAAGGTTTTTTAGGAACAGTTTTAAAAGAAATTGGATTTCGATACACGAATGCTAATAGACGCAAAATATTAATGGAAAGGTACGATATGATGATGGCAAGGTATACTTTTTTACTCCAAGCAAAACAAATAAAAGATTGGCAGAATGTGGTTTTCTTGGATGAGACATGGCTTAATGCCAATCATACAGTTAGCCGTTCTTGGACCGATAATTACGCTGCGTCTACGTCTAAAGTTCCATCTGGAAAAGGAGCCAGACTTATAATTTGTCACGCCGGGACTGCGAACGGGTTCTTCGAAGATGCCTTGCTGGGTTTCGCATAAAAATAAAACAGGAGACTATTATGAAGAAATGAACGGATAAAATTTCACTTAATGGTTTTCGTCCATGTTGTGTTGCCTTCCTGAACCATCCGTTATAATTATGGACAACGCCCCATATCACTCGATGCAAATAGATAAGCAAACGGCAAAGTCTGAGAGTAAGCTGAAATCACTTCATGGCTACAACGATCTGGCGTAGATGCAAACATGAAGATGTTCAAGGCGGAGTTGGTAAATTTACGAAAAGTAAGTAAACCACATAAAAAGCGGTACGTTATCGATGAGCTCGCGGCCGAATATAAACGTAACGGATGATAGCAGTGACGATCGTTGTTCAAGGAGTAATAGTGATATAAATGAATCGGATTAAAATACATTTAAGTAGCTTAGTTTTATTTTTTTAAACATGCTGAGTTTTAATTTTTTAACGTATTAAAATAAATACTTAATTTGATCAGGGAATATGGGCCCTTTATTTTTATGCGCGATTTCGACTGAAATGTTACGACATTTTTTTTAAATGGAGTGTTTCACAACAAAATCCTTGTAACTTTTCATTTTTCAAACCAAATGACACCTTTTTCGCATGTTTTTGGTTGATTCTTCGCAACCCTACAATCTTTAACGATGATTTTTGATTAAATAGTTGTGTACTTATAACTTATTAATTCTGGTAAACAATATTTCATAAATATTGTGTCTCAGAGGACACTGGAAGTTAATAAAACCTCAGGGTTGCTAATACTTATTTTAATAATATTTAACAATCCTTTTTTTAATCTAATGCGTAAAATAAAATGTAACGAGCTTTAAGGAGCTTTATAAATTGTGAGGTGTCTTGCGGATGGCTTAGATGGCAGTAGAGTGGGACGTGGCCGGTGCCGATGCGTCGTGTCCGAGCCGCAGCGGTGTCGTCATCGGTGTCGTCACCGGGGTCGGCAGCCAATGGTGGCTGAGTAGTAGAGGCCTGGCCGTCGTGGTGCCACCGCATTGGTGGGAGCGGTGAAGCGTAGACATGCTCCCCCCCTTGAAGAGCCTAAGGTGTCTTCAAGTCCATATCAGCCCGCAGGGGGCACAGGCGGGTCAATGGGCGACGGACGCAGCCGCGCACGGTGTTGATATCTGCGACCCGGGATATTCCGTCGGGTCCAGGGAATAGATGGGTGACGCGACCCATGCGCCAGTGCATTGGGGCAGTGTTGTCTTCCTGTATCAGGACCAGGTCTCCAATGCGAAGGCTTCCCTTATTGATGCGCCACTTGGAGCGCTGTTGCAGCTCGCTTAGGTACTCCTTTTGCCAGCGGCGCCAGAAGTGCTGCCGTAGTGACTCCAGTCTGGTGTGCCGCTGCAGGAGACTACGGTTGGAGTCGTCGACCATTGGAGCCGGAAGTGACGTGAGTGGTCGGCCCACCAGAAAGTGCCCTGGAGTGAGAGAGAGGAGGTCGTGAGGAGAGGAAGACATAGGACACAGGGGCCGGCTATTCAAAATAGCTTCAACCTGTGCAAGCATAGTGGACAATTCTTCGAAGGTTAGATTGTTATTGCCTATAATTCTGGCTACCGAGGGAGTTGGCCCATACTGGAGCACCGTACAAGGCCATCGACCTGATGACCCCAGTGTATAAGCGGCGGCAGGACGCCTTGGGCCCCCCCAGGTTAGGCAGTATGCGCCCGAGGGCACCTGCCGCACCACGTAGCTTTGGCACCAGGTGCTCAAAATGGGCACGGAAGTCCCACCGGCTGTCCAGCACTACGCCCAAGTAGCGCATAGTCGGCCCGACGCCAATGGGGACTCCTCCCACCACTAGGTGTGATCCGGCTGGAGGCGCTTTCCGAGGCCCATGGAAACAGATGGCCTCGGATTTGTTTAGGGCCACCTCCAATCCCAACTGCCGTATTCTGCGCACGACATGTGCCGTACCCGCTGTGGCCAGAAGGACCGCCTCCCTAAAATCAGCCCCGCGAGCTGTGACCAGCGTGTCGTCGGCGTAACAAGTTACGCTGACGCCCCGCAGGTTTGTCCCCCGCAACACCCAGTCGTATCCGATGTTCCACAAGAGAGGTCCTAAGACTGACCCCTGTGGAACACCGCACACGACTTCTTTCCGACTCCAACCGTTGGCTGCCGGAATTGGTAGATGCCTACCTCTCTCATAGGGCAGTGGCCCCCTATGAGAGAGGTAGGCATCTACCAAGCGGCCCAGATATTGGGGCACCCGGTGGTGACGCAGGGCCTCATTGACGCATGCCCAGGGGAGGCTGTTGAATGCATTGGCGATGTCGAGAGACACCGCCAAAACAACTTCGCCCCTTGCAACTGCCTCCTTGGCCAGCGATTTCACCCCTAGGATGGCGTCAATGGTTGACCTCCCGCTTCGGAAACCGTACTGGCTCTCCGC
Source organism: Acleris holmiana (assembly GCA_949316455.1). Classification (NCBI taxonomy): domain Eukaryota; kingdom Metazoa; phylum Arthropoda; class Insecta; order Lepidoptera; family Tortricidae; genus Acleris; species Acleris holmiana. The sequence goes on from CASGFW010000152.1 coordinate 9,811, forward strand.
AAGATCAGGACCCTCCCCTGTTAGGTGCTTGATGAGGCGACCGGCAATGATACGCTCGAAGAGCTTGCCCACCTCATCAAGCAGCACAATGGGTCTGTATCCTGATGGAGAGTCCGCCGGGCGCCCTTCCTTCCGGAGCAAAACCAGGCGGCCCGTTTTCCAACGCCTCGGAAAACGGGCTTGCTCCAGACAGGCTGTAAACAGCCGCAGCAGTCGAGGCTCGAGCGCGTCCATTGCCAAGACCCAGGCACGGCCCGGAATGCCATCTGGCCCGGGGGCCGTGTTCTTGGCTTTGAGGCGCAGGACCGCTGCTCCCAGCTCTCCCCCTGTGACGGCGGGCACCTCCCTGTCCATTTGCCGTTCTGCTGCCGTCGCCGTGGCTGGCCGTGCCATCGTAGGTGGCTGGTGCGGTGCCCTGTCCGGAAATAGGGCACAAACCACCTCCTCGAGCAGCTGAGGCTGGAGACTCTCCGTCAGTGGGGGGGCAAAGGGGCGAAGCTTAGCTCTCACCGCCTTGTACGGCCTTCCCCACGGGTCCTGGTTCAGAGTCTCCAGGAACTCAGCCCTCGAACTCTCTATTGCGATGGCTATGCCCGTCGAGAGGGCCTGTCGCGCCTCGCGGTACGCCGCATAGAGGCTCGCCTCGACCGCCGCGTCGCGCCTCCTGCGCCGCCGGTGCCGTGTAAACTGGCGTCTCGCCGCTACGCACACCTTGCGTAGCTCGGTGAGCTCGGCGCTCCACCAGTACACACTACGTCTCGGTGGAGGCGGCTTGGCCCGGGGCATCGCCGCGTCGCATACTCGCGACATGGCCTCCCGGAACCATTCCGCCTCCGCCTCGACGTCCATCTCCTCTCCCTCCGGTGCCGGCAGCCACGCCTGCACCAGGGCCGCCTCTTTCGCCATGTCCCGGTCGAGCTTTTTAAGGGCCCATCTTGGGCCGCCCTCGACCGGGCCACTCCGGCTTGGGCTGGCAGGAACCGACGGAGATGCGGAGACGTCGAACCGGATATACCGGTGGTCCGACAACGTCTCCACACCCACCATCACCTCCCAGCCCTGGACACGGCGCGCCAGGGAGGCACTCGTGAATGTGATATCCACGATGGAGCCACCCTGTTGCCGCACGCACGTGTCTGCCGTTCCCGTGTTCATGGTTGCTAGCCCTAACACCACAGCCCACTCTTCTAGCGCCGCCCCGCGCGCATCGGTCGCTGGAGATTCCCAAGCCAGGGACTTGGCATTGAAGTCTCCAGCGACGATTACCGGCGTTGGGTGTAGCTTGCCGACCAAGCTTCCAATCTCCCCGAGGAAAGACTTTAAAAGCAAGCTAAAGGATCATTTTCTGTCACTTCCGTAGTTATTCTATTATCTCCCTTACTTTTTTTCTTTGTTATATCTCATGCTTCGTCTGTTGTCATTGTTTGGCTGTTTTTGGAGGATGTATGTATGTATATATTATATAGATGTATAATTATATGTATTTAGTATGTATTTATTCAATTATTTATTTTATGTATTTATATTTAGTATATTTATAAATAGTTCTAATTTCAAAATTGAAATAATTTAATTGTTTCGTGTAGTTATTTAGTTTGAGTTCTAAACGAATTAGTTTACACCCCCTGCCATGAATATGTGTCCTCAGTTATTTCTCTTACAAGGTTGTCTGGAAGAGATCGCTATTTAGCGGTAAGACCGCCTGTTGTATACCTATGATTTAAATGTACTGTTCCATGTTCTGTTTTTATTTTTTATTTTTGGTGTTCAATAAAGAGTATTTGTATTGTATTGTATTGTATTGTTATCCCTGAATTCGACCCTATGTCAAAAGAACAGACTATTTTAACATGGCTTACCAAAGTTGAGGAATGTGCTGAGATCTATGGGTGGAAAGAGAATGAGATCATACATTTTGCACTCCCTAAACTTATTGGCGTTGCTAAAACGTGGTACCAAGGTCTCAGCACTGTCCTCTTCTCCTGGAACGAATGGAAAACTAAACTTTTAGAATCATTTCCCTGTCGTGACGACTATGCAGAACTTTTACTGACCATGTTGGCTAAAAAAGCTCGGTATGGCGAGTCATTAGAGCATTACTACTATGCCAAAATGAATTTAATAAACAGGTGCGAAATTAAAGGTCGCAAAGCCGTTGATTGTTTACTTAATGGTATTGAAGATCGCGCTGTTCGTGTAGGTGCTCAAGCAGCCAGCTTTCGTGACCCCGAGGCGGTACTTAAATATCTTAAAACCATCAAAGTAGGAATAGGCAGGGACGTAGGTGAGAAGACGGATAGGCCAAGGCAAGATAGAAGAGTACCACCCAGCTCATCAGTGCCTAGAAAAACCGAACTACTTAAAAAAAATATCTGTCATAATTGTAATGAAGATGGACATAAAAGTTTTAAATGTGGGAAACCAGCAGTAAATTGTCCAGTATGTGGTAAACTAGGCCATCTTGCCCCATTTTGTCGATTTAGCAAGAGTGATAACTTTATTGATAAAGTTCAAAATCGAACCTCAAAAGATGAAAGACAAGTTTTTGAACTAAATTTTGCTAATGAGTCAAATTCCAAATACGTATTTGAAATTCTGATAAATGATAAGAAAATTTTGTGTCACGTTGATCTAGGTAGTCAATGCACCCTCATTAGAGAAAGTGAGGCTCGAAAACTTATATCAGTCCTCGATATGGAGAATCTTCCTGTAATGAGGGGTATTGGTGGTCATCTCGTAAAACCAATAGGTAGATTTCTAGGTAACGTGAATGTTCAAGGTATTAGCGAAGATATTGATCTTTTCGTTGTTGAAGATCATGTCCTAAAATATCCCGTGCTTCTAGGGCACACATTTACTGAATTACCGAATATCATAATTACGAAAACACACCTAATTAAATAATATTCGAAAAATCTGAGATAAAAAAGATATTTTTACGCGTACGTAATGATGTAACTGTACCTCGGAGTGAGATAAGGTCTATCTTAGTATATTCATGCGATAAATTTAGTGGCAGCGCCTATGTCAATGGATCTGTCCGAGGGACTATTAATAATGAGTATTACTTATTACCAGGCGAGTATACGTTTGAAGATGGTATAGGTCTCGTTATAGCTTTTAACATGTGTGATCACGATCTGTTTTTTCGGAAAGATGTTCTATTAACTCGAGCTGTATCCATGTCTAATGATTACGAAATTTCAGCAGTTTCATTTGACGAAACACATCTTGATAGTACGATAAATTGCGGAACGAATATCACTCTAGAACAGAAATTACAACTACAAACTCTGCTTTCTAAATACAAGGACTGTTTTTCCTCCGGTTTACATGATTTAGGATTAACCACAGCGGGCGAGATGGTTATAGAGTTGGAAAATTCCGAACCTGTTGTATATAGGCCGTATCGTATGTCGTTATCAGAAAGAACCCTTGTACGTGGCATGGTTACGGAAATGATTGATGCAGGTATTGTGCGAGAATCCTCATCTCCGTACGCCAGCCCAATTGTACTGGTGAAAAAAAAGACCGGGGAAAAAAGGTTGTGTGTAGATTTTCGTGCTCTCAATAGGCGAACAAAGAAGGACCACTACCCTCTCCCCCGCGTCGAAGATCAGTTGGATCAATTAGCTGGAAATAAACTATTTATAACCCTAGATTTAGCGTCAGGGTATTATCAAATCCGTATTTCCTTATCATCTCAAGACAAAACTGCATTCATTACACCCGACGGCCAATATGAATATACGCGGATGCCGTTCGGTCTAGTGAATGCCCCATCCGTATTCCAAAAAACTATAAACAAAATACTTTCAGAAGATAAGATTAAGTTTGCACTGATTTACATGGACGATATCCTAATTCCAGCTCATACATTCGAAGAAGGTATTGCTAGGCTTGAGGAGGTCCTAGGCTTATTGAAAAATGGAGGTCTGACTTTAAGGCTCTCAAAGTGTAATTTCTTTTTTGAAGAAATTGATTTTCTGGGTTTTGAAGTCAGTGCGCATGGCATTAAGCCTGGCAGTAGAAAAATTGACGCTGTAGCTAAGTTCCCAACTCCTACAAACCACCACGAACTTAGACAATTCATCGGTCTAGCAAGTTTCTTCAGGAGGTTTGTACGTAACTTTGCTGTTATATGTAAACCATTGACGGATCTTTTAAAGAAAAATTGTGATTGGAAATGGTTAAAGGAGCAGGAAGCATTCATCTCATTAAAAGAAAAACTTATCTCTAGACCTATTCTTGAACTTTATGATCCGAAGCGTGAAACGCAGTTACATACAGACGCCTGTAAATTTGGCGTAGCGGGCATCTTGCTTCAAAAAAATGATGATGGTGCTTTCAAACCAGTATCCTATTTCAGTCGAAAAACAACACCTGACGAGCAACGACTACACTCGTTTGAGTTAGAGACCCTTGCCGTAGTTGCTTCTCTCAATAGGTTCCGCGTATATTTGCTAGGTACCCCATTTAAAATATTTACGGACTGTAATGCTCTGAGAACGACCCTCACGAAACGAGATCTGGTTCCACGCATAGCACGTTGGTGGGTCCAGATCCAAGAATACGATTGCGACATTGAATATCGTCCGGGTACAGGTATGGCGCACGCTGATGCACTAAGCCGGAACCCTGTAGGTGAAGCGTATGCAGAAGATCATATTTTAGACGTGCTAACAATAGAATCTGAAGGGTGGATATCGACTGTCCAATCTAGCGATGATGAGATTAGTCGCATTAAAGCGATTCTAACTGATCCTGAGTCCGAAAAAGTGATTGAGGTCGTGAAAAATTACAAAATAAAAAATGGCAACGTATACAGACTTTTAGATGGCGAAGGTAATATGCGTTGGGTTGTGCCGAAAGGAGTTAGATGGCAGGTAGTTAAAATGAACCATGACGACATCGGTCACTTTGGCTTTGATAAGACGCTCACTCGAATAAAACAAACTTACTGGTTTCCTAAAATGAGACGGTTTATTAAAAAGTACGTTCGATCATGTCTTGAGTGTGCCCACCACAAAGGGACCACCGGAAAGCAGCAAGGAGAGTTACATCCGATTAAAAAGATTGAGATACCGTTTCATACTATCCATGCTGACCACCTGGGTCCATTTGTGCGCAGCAGAAAAGGTAATGTCTATATTTTGGTAATCATCGATAGTTTCACTAAATTCATAAATATTAGACCAGTCCGAAATACAAAGACTTCGACAACATTACGAGTCCTACGCGATCACATCAGCTACTTTGGAACACCTACGCGGTTAATTACAGATCAGGGTACTTCCTTTACAAGCGCTAGTTTTAAATCATTCACTAAAACCACTGGTATTAAGCATATTCTGAACGCTGTTGCGACTCCACGAGCCAATGGCCAGGTGGAACGGTTTAATAGAACCATTCTTGAAGCTTTGGCTACAAAATGTCACAGCAAGAATGATACATGCTGGGATGAGTATATCCCAGACATACAGCTTGGTTTAAATTCAACTACACATAAAACTACGGCCAAAAGCCCGTCAGAACTATTGTTTGGAGTTCGATTAAAATGTAGTACCGAGAATGTTTTAAGCGAAGTTATTGATGAGACGTTAGACGTTGTAGCTTCTGAAGATCTAGATGAGGTTAGACGTGAAGTAGGTAAACGTATACAGGATCAACAGACTAGAGACAAGGAGAAATATGATGCTAAACGTATTACTGGTATAACGTTTTCCGCTGGGGACTTAGTTAGTGTAAGGCGAGAGGTACCAAGTGACGGAAAGTCAAAAAAATTGGCTGTTAAGTTTCAAGGTCCCTATAGAATAATTAAATGTCTACCCAATGACCGTTTCGTGGTAGAGGATACATCCTTAACGCGTAAAACGGGAAGTCGTCGCTACGAGAACATTGTCGCAATAGACAAATTAAAACCTTGGCTAATTTTTGACAAAAAATATGGTAGCAGTTCTGACTCCAGCAGCGATGAAAGTAAACATGATCTGAACGGTGATGCATAATTGTCACGATTACTATACGTATACTTATAGGTTAAATTAGTTAATCGCAGTTGAATTCTGATTTACCGCTATAACAATGTGACACTGTTGGTTCTTTGTAATCATTATCATAGGATGTAACATTGTAACTTACTTATTACATAGTATTAATAGGTAGTTATTTGTTAGTTCATTCTAATCATTCTGATAATTTAATTTTACGTTTTTTTTTTTTTTTTTTTTTTTATTATTTGTTTGTTTTGTAAATAGATTAAGTTGGTAATGTTAATTAAGGTTGCATTTGTTTAACTGTGACTCCAATCCAAAAATAATGAGCAAAGGGACTTGCTCTAGCAGGATGGCCGAGCTGTAAGGATAATTATTATTAATTTGTCTTAGTTAATTTACTTTCTAATTTTTGCGTGAGCTTCGTACCTAATTAAGAATTTCATAATTACTTTAATGTATAAAAAGTAAATCGAATGATCGGTCACGTGATCGCTGATCCCATGACCAATCATCGGGCTGCTACAAAAGGCGGTGCTTCCAGTCAGGAGCTACCCAAGAACGGCATTCGTTTGGTGGGATTGATAAAGCGAACAACGGTGCTAAGTATTTTGGATGCAGTTATCCTGCTAGAGAAAGTACAGGTCAGTGTGTGACATTATTAGCTTATAATTGCTGAATTTATAGCTAATAAGTGAATTAAGCCTAAGAATGTCTGTGTTAGTATGTATCATTATTATTCATTATTAAATACGTTTTTGAATACCAGAGTATTTACAATATCAATAAATGTTTCGTTTGTAACCGTCGTTATTTGATTTAATAATTCTATTCCCTTTTAATAATGTACAGGTTAGCGACAAAAAGTTGAACATAATTAAACGCCAAATTGCCATAGATGAAGACAGTGAAACGCGAGAGGTAATGTTCTGACCCGGCATGGCGAGCGCGGTGGAGCGGCGCGCGCGCGAGTGCGAGGCGTGCGCACTGCATGCGCCGGCGCCGCGCCGGGAGCCGCTGCTCCAGCACGCGACGCCCGATTTACCTTGGCGGAAACTTGCCTCCGATCTATTCGAGTACCGTAAAAAAAAATTCCTACTCCTGTACTTTTATCTGTCATTTATATAGTCACGAACACTAATATAAGAATATAGATAATATGTCCGCAGAACATTCCGTAGAAAAGTCTATCTAGTCTATTCCCCTTAACAGCACTTGTGCTTTTTTGAGCCAAAACGACATGCCTAGCTGCCAAAGCTAACACCTAGGTTAATTTGACCAATCAAAATACTTCACCAAATGAATCCACCAATCACAATACACATTGACGTCAATCGGAACGTTAGGTTCTTTTTGTATGTAAACTCTTTTACTAATTTAACTCTTTAAAAAAAACATGGTATCAACCAACCAGAATGCAGCTATATTAAAATCGACCAATCAGGTAAAAGAATTCATTTCTCAAATCATTAGGTGTTTTTTAGTCCCTACTTCACAAGTTAAATCGATTGTGCAACTTTTTTTTTTAATATAAAACCTGGCAAGTGCACATCAATTTAAAAACAAAGTTAACCATAGACACATATTTTGTCGTTTTCGAATGTTTTCCGCTCGTTTGTTGTTCTGTGCTTCGTTCGTTCGTATTCTAACCTAGGTAACTACATTAATAAAATTTTGTTAATTTAATTTTGCATTTTATTTGAAACCTAGTCGTAGAAAAAGTATTGTATGCAACGGTGTATAACTAAGTCAAAAAATACTCGTGGCGTCTTGCTTTACGATGTTCGCCTGCGGCTCACATCGTAACCACACCACTCGTCTTTTTTGACCTGTCTTATACAACTGTTGCATAAACTACTATTTTCTACTCGCGTAGTACAATGTGCTGCTAACGATACCGCTATCGGTAATCCAATGAGGTGCCTTATGTGATCGGAACGTTGACATTTCATTGTGAAACGTTTCACAAAGTTCTTTTTCGCATTGCAAATGGCGTGAATTATTGTTTAAAAAAAAAAGTTCACCGTATATTATCAACAGCTGCTATTCTATTTTATTTACTCAATTATTGTTAAATCGACTTTAAAGATTAATTATAATATGTATACACAAACAATTATTAAATAATGAATACTTACATAACGGACAATAAGTGAATTTAAGAGTTATTAAAAAAAAATAGTATTTTAACATTTTTTAATTTGGCCGAATGACCTAAAGTTCCCGGGTCTTTTCTATGGTGTACTGTAGTAAAAAAAACAAACGTTTCAAAATAGCTGGAATTTGTTTTGTTTTGATAAATTGCCGAGAAAAAAAAGCGCGGGAACTTTCGAACTGTTTGGGCGGCTTTTATAAAATATATTTTCAAAAATAAAATAAAAGTTACTTAATAGAGTTTATTGAAGTAACAAAGCGTTGGTTGAAGTCGAAATGAGTCGTGGAAGGAAGAAACGTAAAAGAAAGGAGGCGGATCCTGAAGGTTTTGCGGAGGCGGACTCGGAGCAAGACTCCGGTACCGATTCGGAATCTCTAGCGTCGCAAGAAGAAGTAGACAAATTTCTACCTTTCCGCATTCCAGACTATACCAGGTGTTATCCCGAAAATGGTGGTAACTTTGAATACATCGTTTTTTTAGAAAGTACTGATGCTGATAAGCCTATCGGCAACCGTGACCTGATGCCCTTGGCAAATGGTATTAAGAGGTATAACAAGGGAGTAAAACAATTAAAACGAATAAATAAATCTAAGATTGGTGTTATATTTGAAAGGCCGGCCTTAGCTAACGCCGCTTTAAAGAACACATCGTTCCTAGAATTGTTTCGGATGAAAGCTTCAATCCCGGCTGCCGCCACGGAAGTCACTGGTGTCATCACTCACGTCCCGACAAACCTGTCAAACAAGCAAATATATAAATCACTTACTAGCAGCAAAAACATAGTATGCATTCGTCGTTTCATGAGAAGAATTTCTACTGATGGTGTAACTACTTTTCAGCCCACAAAGACAGTTTCAATTACCTTCTTCTGCCCTGTGCTTCCTGAGAGCGTGGACTTGAATAGCTGGTGGTTCGAGGTACGACCGTACATCCCCCCGGTAAAGCAATGTCTGCGGTGTTTGAGGTATGGTCACATAGCCAAGTTTTGCAAAAACTCAGTAAGATGCTCCATCTGTGGTGAAAGCCACAGTTATATATCATGTCAAACTCCTGCTGATCAAGCCGTCTGCTGTCACTGCAAAGGAAATCATATCGCAATTTCTTCTAAATGCCCTGTTAAGGAGCACAACATACAGCTTAATAAAGAAAAATACCAGAAAAGAACTTATGCTGATACTCTCAATAAGGATCATTTCCCTTCTTTAAAGAAAACTGACCAATTTCTATCACTTATAAATAATGATCAAATACTTTCAGTTATAACACAAACTATCGTGCAGTTTATTACTGCAAATAAAAATAATGACAAATCTATTTGCTCCAAAAATATCAAAGATGTTCTTCTAGAGGTTTTAAAGACATTACATTCTGGTAAATTTTAATTTATTAGCTTTTATGGATACCTTGAATATAGTACAATGGAATGCTCAGAGTCTTTTGCACAATCAACATATTTTCTCTTATTTTTTGTGGAACAATAATATTCATATTGCAATAATCTGCGAAACCTGGCTCAAACCTAGACATAAGTTTAAAGTTCGTAATTATGATGTTGTTCGTTTAGATTCAGGTAATTCCCATAATGGTGTAGCCATATTAGTTCACAAGTCTATTTCTTACACTGTTCTTGATACATATTATGATGATTCATTACAAAATGTAGCGATTCGTATTCAATATGGTAATAACAAAAATCTTTCTATTATTAGTTTTTACAGCCCATCTAATTGCAGTCCATCTTTTTCTAAATCAAAGTTAGATAGACTTATTAAAAAATTACCGCAACCTATATTTCTTGCTGGCGACTTCAATGGTTTGAACACATCTTGGGGGTGCTCAACCTCTGATTGTAGAGGCAAAGACATTCTTGATTGCATCAACAACAATAATCTTGTATTTCTCAATGATGGTCAAATGACCAAAGTTGGATCTCACATTTGGAGGCAGAATGCTCTTGACTTAACTATAGTTTCTCCTTCTTTGGCTTTGGAGTGTGACTGGTCAGTAAATGACGATCCTCTGGGCAGCTATCATCTCCCTGTAATTACAAAAATAATAATTAATACTAATATCGTCATGACTCCCGATATTGCTGATAGCATTCCTTTGCCCTTTTCTATCAATTACAACAAAGTTGATTGGAAAAATTACTCTGACAACATTAAATTATTATTTGGCAACTTTTTTATAGACAGACAGGATGCTTTACTTAATTACTCAAACTTTATCAATCTCTTACACTTAGCTCTTATGAACTCTTCTCCACATTTATTAAATGGACAGACTAACAGAAATTCACCCTCTGACTCGTTTTCTAAAACAAGCAAAAAGAAAAGAACTCCTCTCCCTTGGTGGAATGCTAACTGCTCAGCAGCTGTTGAAATTAGTAAAAAAGCCTATTTATTATTTAAACAGAATCCTTCTGAAGAAAATTATATTAACTTTAAAAAATTACAAGCTAAAAAGAAATACATAATAAGATTTGAGAGAAAAGCCAGTTGGAAAAGTTTATGCGAGTCTTTTAATAGAACTACACCTGTGGCCTTAATTTGGACATAAATGCGCAGATTCAATAAAAGTTATTCAAGTCCATGTAATTCAAATAGAAATCAATCCTGGATTTTTGATTTCCTTAAAAAATATACTCCAGATACCGTTGAGCCAGCTTTTAATGTAGATTCATTCCCTACTTCACCTAATCATAGGTATCTTACAAAACCATTTAACTTAGTCGAACTAACTGCAGCTATTTCATCTAGAAGAGATTCTGCAGCTGGTCTGGATGGTATTTCATATAAAATGTTAAAATACTTACCTAATCAATGTAAAGTACTTTTATTAGAAATTTTTAATATTCTCTGGGAGAACTCTTTAATCCCTGATGCCTGGAAAGTAGACTGTCTTGTACCTATCCTGAAACCAAATAAAGATAAAACTCATTTTGATTCTTACAGGCCCATTGCTTTAACATCTTGTGTAGGTAAAATATTTGAGCAGCTTCTAAAACAAAGAATTGAACATTTTGTGGAGAGAAATTGCATTTTACCATCTAATCAATTTGGCTTTAGAAAGGGCAGGTCGTCAAGGGAGAGCATTGCCCACTTACAAATTGATATTTTTAAGGCTTTTCAGTCTAAACATGCTCTTATTAGTGTATTTTTTGATGTTCTTGGGGCATTTAATAATCTCAATCATCACATTCTTTAATCAGAGTTAGCTGCAATTGGTTTTCCTTTAAAAGTAGTGCAGTGGATTTTTTACTTTTTGCATGGTAGAAAAGTTTTTGTTAAGTGCAATAAGAGGCTTATTGGACCCAGATTTTCTTTTAAAGGTACATGTCAGGGAAGTATTTTAAGTCCCTTATTATTTACTCTTTATATCCATAGATTGAACTTAGTTTTAGGTCCTTATGTTTCTAATCTACACTTTGCAGATGATCTAGTAGTCTACTGCTCTGGCAATGATGCTAACAATGTAAACCTGAATTTAAATAATGCTTTGAGTAATTTATCCTCTTATTTCAAACATCTTGCCTTAGATATAAGTATTGAAAAATCAAAAGTCTTAGTTTTTAGCAAAATTGGTTCTTTTAAAGCTAAAATTTTTTACAACCATATATCACTCCCTATAGTAAACAATGTAAAATTTCTGGGTATTCTATTTGTAAGTAATCTATCCTGGGGTAAATATGTTGATTGTATAATTGCTAGAGCTCAAAAGGCTCTTAATGTCCTGAGGTCTCTAGCTGGGACATACTGGGGCTCTGACCCGAAAATTCTTTTATCTCTTTATAAGTCTCTAGTTCGCAGTCATTTTGAATATGGTTTTTTGTGTTTTTCCTCAAATGACAAGTTGGTTCAGAAACTGGATGTTGTCCAAAACAATAATCTCAGACTAATTACAGGAGCTATGAGAACAACACCCATTAACTCCTTACAAGTCGAGTGCAACACCCCACCTTTATTATTTAGATTTAAATATTTGAAACTCCGTTTTATTCTTAAACTTTTCTCTATAAAAAATCATCCTTTGATCAAGAAGCTTATTTCATTGCGTGATAGTCTTCCTGTTAATTCTCCGTTGTCTTCTAACATCCCTTTCATTCTCTATGAGTTTTCTTACATGCTTAATTTATATAACCAGCATAATATTCATAATTCTGGCAACTGGCTGTGTTACGAAAAAGAGTTTGATAGCACTTTTCACGAACTGGATATTAACGTTGATTGCAAACAGAAAGAACGACAAGAAGTCTACAATCTTATTTCTCAAGTACCTAATCATAAACATATCTATACTGATGGCTCGAAAAAAGATGATAAAGTTTCATTGGCATTTGAAATTTGGTTACGGAACTCAGATTAACAAGGAATCAAGTATTTTCACCGCTGAGGCGCATGCCATCCTTACAGCTCTAAAATTCATCCAAGATAGACCTGAATTGTGTTGGTTAGTTATCACAGACAGTATGAGCGTTTTAAAAGCATTACAGAATTATCAATTAAGCGCCAACACAAATTATACTATAATAGAAATAAGACACTTGGTTCAACATCTTTCAACTAGAAATGTTAGTATAAAATTTCTATGGACACCCTCGCATATTGGCGTTACCGGTAACGAGCATGTTGACTTTTTGGCACGTTTCATTGTTGACAGTGACAGCGGCAGCCCTGTTAACGATGTTGCCTTACCACACTCCGACTTGTTACCTCTAATTAAATATAAAATTAAAAAGGACTGGCTTGAGAATTGGCATGAAACATTAACCAGAAAAGGCTCTTGGTATAGAGATATTAATCAAGAATTAGGTAAAACCCCTTGGTTTTCTAAATCGCATCAGTACAGAAGCAGGAAATTTTACAGCATATTATGTCGTCTACGATTTGGACACTGTCGTTTTAATGCTCATTTGAATCGAATGCGTATTATTTCATCGTCTATATGTTCATACTGTAATAATAACTGCGTTCAAACTCTGGATCACATCTTTTTTGAATGTGCAGCATTCAACATTCAGCGACTATCATTATCCGCTGACTTATTAACAGTTTATGGTAGACCTGAAAACATCCCGCGCTGTATCCAAGACATTTTAAAGAATTTTGGAGTATATTCTTCCATCTTTGACTTTATTTGTAATACAATTAATGACATTTGACCTTTCATGAACTACGTGTTTTACGCTTTCACCGGATTTTACGCTTTTCATCGGATTATTCAAGACAAGTTTTTACAAACTTGACTATTACTTTTGATGACTTGGCTTCGGCCTCACAATCCAGGATTTTACTATATATACTTATTAAGACATGGCTACGGCCTTAGAATTCAAGAATTAAGGATAATATTATCTACAAAGTCTTGGCTTCGGCCTTAATTGAAATGGGATTACGAAAAAACCAGATACAAAGACTTGGCTTCGGCCTTACTCTAAATTGGGAAAAGAAAAATGTACAAAGACTTGGCTTCGGCCTTACTTCAAATTGGATCATCATAATTATCAAACTATGACTAGGCTGTATGGATTTATGTCCTTTGCCTTTCCCTCTGGGATAAAACAAGAAAAAAAAAATTGTTTTGTTTTGCTTTTGCACGAAGTTCTTGAAAGTTAAAAGAAAGAAGAGAGTTAATCACTTTTCATGTGTGAAAATGTGTGACTTTGGCGAATTAAGTGATGCGGAAATGTTGACGCCGCCAGAAATAAAACAGGCGGCAATGGAAGTAAGCAGTAATTTGCTACCTTTAAAATCGAAAAAGGTCCTATATATTGGTATATTGTACATGTTTTATTTTACGATTCCACCCATTATACCTGGGCAGAAAATTTTGTGCTACTTGTAGGTACATATCCCTTTGAGCTCATAGAAAAAGTAATGTATGCAACTATTCATAATCAGCCATTGAGACACTCATGCGTATCTATTATGACATTCGGCTTCGCCTCATGTCATAAACTCGCACTCGTGTCTCAATGGCCCTTATTATGATACAGTTGAATAAACTACTATTATCGTATTGGTCGACTATTTTTCCAATTATGTAGAAGTAGGACAACTCAGAAATATAAATAGTACATCAGTAATACAATTTATGAAGGAACAGTTCTCGCGGCACGGGATTCCTGAGGAGTTAGTGACGGATAACGGCCCAGCATACAGCTCGTGCGAGTTCAGCACACGGGACTTATCTGCTTTTGTGCTTTTGATGAGGTGGTAGGTGTCATTGAAGTACTCTTGACTATTTTTCTTCTTAATGTAACGTTTTTATCTGCAGTATTTTGTACCAAATTAGGAGAGTTTTTGTTAGCAACTAGATTAGGAGTAGTGTTGGAGCAACATAGTGGGCACACCCATGTCCTTTTACTCTCCGCTGACATTAATAGGAAAAGTTTCAGTGACCTTCCAGTACATTGGAGATCATACTTGCGCTTACATTTAAAGCATTTGTGGATATCTTTATTTTGTAGAGAACCCTTGCATTTTACACACAGTGGCGCCATCTTACGATAGCAAGGGAGTTAGTCAAGTACCTCAGTAGACTCACGCGCAGCTCTTTCTGTTGCTGCTTAAAAGTTAGTGAATATGCCACTAGATGGCACTTGACCATGCATCTCGATTTCAGTGTAGTAGTCGCACGCGTAGTTCATGAAGTTAACTATAGATGACGCGATTTGGTCGATGCTTCTGACCTTTAGAAGTAGTCCATTTATCTGACGTTAGGTTTCGGTATGCGTGAGGCTCGGATAATGAGTCAGCTGATGTTTGTTTATATTCAAATGGTGTAACGGATTTCTATCGCTTGGAATGAAAGCTTTTTTACTCAGTTATTAGTGAGTGTCCTTTGCACTTGTATTCGAGTTGACCAAAAACACATTTATCACCGTCATGTACACTATATACGCTTATAACCACCTTAACGTTACTTTACGTCACTTAAATATCGTTCAGACATAAATCTATATAGTTGCTGAG